>NC_051171.1:167511342-167686342 GCF_013339725.1 Rhipicephalus microplus | reverse complement strand
GATCAGCAATATGTTGACTCCATCTGAGTTGGCTATCTAATGTAACACCAAGGAAGCGGTGCTTTCATGTGATTTCGATTCTCTGGCCATTCACAAAGAGTTTCAAGTTTTTCACCTTATTTCTCGTGAACCGCAGAAATACCAATTCGGCGTGAGAAATCTGCATGCCTCACTCTTTGAGGTAATCACTTATTTCGTTTAGTCCTTGCTGAAGCCGGTGTTTTATAACTTCAAGTGATTTGTGGGACGTCCATATGCATATGTCGCCTGCATACATAGATATGCTCAAGGCTTCAGGCAGTACTTCTGGAAGATCTGCCATTGCAGCCTTGAAAAGAAGCGCACTTAGAACGCTTCCGTACACCTCTGCTCATATTAAGACGATCACCGTCTCCGTTATTGGTAGAAATGTGTGTTTGCCTGTTACGCAGGAAGTTGGCGAGCCATTGAAAAATTCAACCACGAAACCCTAGTGAGGTAAGCCCGTACAGCACAGACAGGTAGTTCACAGAGCCGAATGCCTTTCTTATATCTGTGAACGCCGCAACAACCATGTTTCCACAGCTCCTCTCATGTTCTACAAATGTAACGAGGTCAAAGACGCACTCAATAGTGCATCGCCATTGTCTGAAGCCAGTCATCCATTCTGGAAGAAAGTTGTTTGCTTCAATCCAACGCTGTGGTCTTCTGTCAACCATTTTTTTGTCTTAAGATACACAACTAGTGAGGCTGACTGGTCGAAATGAGTCAAGCGAAAACGGTGATTTACCGGGCTTTAGCAGTGGGACGATTCTCGCGACCTTTCAAAACATTGGAATGCACGCCTTCGTCCACATGTTGTTATATATCCGTAGAAGAGCTGGCATGCCGTTGGGGCCTAGATTTTTCAGAACACTGCACGGCACGTTGTCGGGACATGTTGCCGTTCTTATGCGGGTAAGTGATAGAGCTACGCAACTGTAGTAGATAGTACGTGTTATCCAGTTGAGCATGTGATAAAGCGTATGCATCTTGGATTTGCTGCTCAACAGAATCGGGCAGTGCAATAGAGTTGTGAACCAATTGCCCAGTTCCAGTTAGAATTGGGCAACATTTTTTAGCAACATCACGTTCGGATAATCCAAGAGATATGGCCAATGCTCTGAATGGGTTTCGCTGGGATACTGGGTGACCTAAAGCAGTGCTTGCTTGCCAGATTTTCGAAAGTGGAGTAAATGGGGTCAATGAATTGCAGATATCACGCCATTTTTTCTGACCTAACTTTTGCATGTGTTGGTTAGACAGGACGTGTGTGGCACGACACTCCTTGCAATCTTCTAGCCTCCCAGTGCGGTGATATTGATGTTCTGCTCGTCTTCCAATTGCTCGTTGGTGCTCATAGTCTGCATCTACACTGAAGTGGCCTGCTGGGACGGCTGTAAACCTTGTTGCATGGGAGTAACTGATTTTAATGCAGGACATAAATGTATCCAGTTCATTAACTCCCAACAAGTCCCGTCCAGTGTGTTCACGAAATAGTTTCCAGTCAGTGAGCGCTGAGGTTAATCTGGTCGTTTGCACATGCATTATTGGGTGTTGCATGCGAACTGGGTAATGGTCACTCCTTCATGTTTCGAGGTCCGTGCACCAGTTCATATATCGTGCAGTGCCAGGAGAGGCTATAGCCAAATCTAGACAGCTGGCATAAATATAAGCTCTTAAAAACGTTACCGATCAATCATTCAGTACATCAAGACCACATCTATCAATTGCTTCTTCAAGTGTTCTCCCACGGGAATCGGTAGGAGTACTGCCCCACGTGGTATCGGGCGCATTAAAATCTTCACAGACGAGGGTGAGTGTGTGACGGCGAGTGTGAAACAGTTTTTTAGCGCCTGTTGGCGTCGCGTAGCACGCAATCTTATTACGGGCTGGCAGCTGACGGATAATCCCTCGCATAGTACCTGAGGGCGTGAAGTCTGCCAGAACGAGAACCTCGCCATGAATGAAGCGAAGCAGTGGAAATTTCAAGGGCTCATTTTTTTTTTGTTAGACATTATAATGAGGATCGTAAGATATCAATGAAAAGAAAAGTTTAGATGTTATTAGAAGTAAATGTAATGTAAATGCGAAGAAAGAAAAGTGGACGAAGAAATAACTTTCCGGGGGCATGGACTGAACATGCGACCTTCGAACAACGCGTCTGCTGCTCAAGCTGAAGTTGAGGTTCGTTCTCTGGCCACGGGAAGTTATCTTTTCGTCCATGTTTCTTTCTGCACATTACATTTACAAGTGATGACAACCCGTATACCTTCCCTTGGAGTGTTGCCTTTTATTTCTCATTATTATTGTGTTGTGTAACAAAAAGAAAGAAAAACAAGCCCCCCCCCATATATATATATATATATATATATATATATATATATATATATATATATATATATATATATATATATATATATATATATATATATATATATATATATATATATATATATATATATATATATATATATATATAATTTATGGTTTCGTCCTTTCTTTCTTTCTTTCTTTCTTTCTTTCTTTCTTTCTTTCTTTCTTTCTTTCTTTCTTTCTTCATATTTACACTACAGTTACAACTACTAACATCCTCCATACTTTCCTTGACATCATTGGCTGTTAGTTAGTTGTATTCAATAACAGCTAGCAAGTGGTCTACTGTAATTTAGTTACTGCCAAGTCTGGGCAGAGACCAAAAGAACCGTACAAGAATGGCTGTGATTTATCTGAGCGCACGCTCAACACCTATCAGGCGCACGCAGTGCACCGAATAGGCGCGTCTGGCTTTTCAAGTCTTCCGATCGTGGCAGCGGTCCCCCGAGGGCACTCGCTACAGGATCCTTCTCGCTGACAGGTATTGATGGATCTGCCAGTTGCCGCAGATGCGACTGAGAAGCGCGAAAAGACGCCATGTCGGTACAAAGAGACTAGGGATCAGGGTTTCAAACAAAACAAAATAAAACGAAATGAATCAGAAGGATAGATATGTGGGGTTTAACCTCTAAAAAACACCATATGATTATGAGAGACGCCGTAGTGGAGGGCTCCGAAAATTTCGACCACCTGGTGGTTTTGTAACGTGCACCTAAGTCCTAGCACACGGGCCTACATCGTCTTTGCCTCCATCGAAATCGCAGCCGCTGCTGACGGGATTCGATCCCGTGACCTGCGGGTCAGCAGCCGAGTACCTAAGCCACTAGACCACCACGGTGAGGCGCAAAAAGAATTAGGTGAAAAGAAAATGTCGGAAACAACGTATGTACGGTAAGTAAACACAATTTACAAAACTGTTTCATCAGGCGGGTCTGGACCCACGAAACAGCAGTGAAAGTCGCTCGTACAAAGAAAGAAGGAAGGAAAGAAAGAAAGGAAGGAAGAAAGAAAGACAGAAGTCGATGAAGCTTGGGGTCAGTTTTCAGTCGGTAAAGGGGCACATGTTATCCATCTTCTATTCGGCGTACAGGGATTCGTTATTCCACGATTGAATTCGAGCTGACGTAGATGACGGATTACAGGCGGGCTTATATACGGCCCCCACAGCGGCGCGACCGAAAGTGCAGTACCAGTGATAGTGCTGTCCACCGTTCTAACGACGTAGAAACACGTGACCTGCACGTGTCACCGCATGCGGAGGCAGTGGAGAAAGCGGTGCATGTCATGCATGAAGGCGCTTGTGATGTGAAAAAAAAAGTTAAGTTTGTGGAGTTGATTTTTTTATTTTTTTTATTTTCGAGATTTGTCGCAACTAATTGGATTGAACTGCCGTAGCGTTGCGTTGAATGTCGCCGTTGGAAACTGAAACAAGACAAACCTTGAGGACGCAAGAAAGTCGCCTTCAAGTGCAGATCGCGTTATCGGGTACGCATGGCTTTCTGAATTTCTTCGCTTCTCAGTGCGTGCCTCGGCCGTGCCGTGAGGAAACGAACAACTGTGCGCGTAACATTGACCGTTTCAATGTATATTTTAGTAACTGTATGACACCGTTATTTAGTGGCCACTGCACCATAAATCTTCATTTTTGCGAATCAACCAAGGGCCCACTATGCGCCAGTAAGGCAACACACTAACTCACGCAGCTGCTCACTTTGTTGAGGCTTTTGCAGCTGAAGATAAAATATGCCTGAGCGCTTTTTAATGGGTGGGTCTCAGTCATTCGTTGAGCAATCCACAAGCCTGGCAAAATTCTACGCTTTTGCCACCGAAGATTAAATGCATCGTATAAGAAGACTCCTTCTACTGCACGACATTCATGTAGTGTTTTTAGGCAGTTTCAAGCTATATTATTGCTTTGTGGTTAAATAATTTGAGCGCAACTAGTCCACCTAGCTATCAGGAGGCTTTGTGAAGAGGTAGAGATGAAAACTTTGCAAAAAAGAAAATCACAGATTCGCTAAAAGGCCAAAACAGTGAATGCGATATCAACATATTTGAATGTTTTACGTAGCAAGGCTAGAATTTTTAGGAGCAATATTGATTGTAGTAAACATGCGCTTTCTAAGTAACCAAGTTTTCTGTGGCGCAGCCACCGTTAATTACTTCAACAAGGCTCATGCGTAGTGACGACGTTGATGAGAAGCGCCTCCAGTGGGCCGCGCATGCTGGTACTAAGGGCTATACGCCGTGTGTCACCACTGGTGGCAGTTGGTCATCTGTAAAGTGAATCTATATGCGTAGAGGCCCTTCCTCGGGTGTACGCGGAATGACAGTAACGCAAGCCCCACATGAGGAAATAAATCACATATTTATTGACGTGTATAAGCTAATGACAGCAAATATAGTATTCAATAAAAACACTGCACAGTTCACTCGATGACAGCGACAACCATCTTGTGGTCACTGAAGTATGTTGGCAATGGCACGCTGTGAACTCGTGACTCAACACTCTTTTCCAACACAATATCTAGACACGTATTGTTGCGTACAGTTGGCTGTGTGACGTCGGATGGGCCATGAAGTCCAAATTCGTCGGTGAGAAACGCCGCAAGCCACTCATTCTCACATAGAAGTACATTCACGTTGAAGTCTTCTGTGACAATCACCGGCACATCCTCTCGACACACCGCACTGAAGTTGTGGAGCAAGAACTTAATGATGTCGTTCCGTGAGGTTCCAGGTGAGATGTAGACTGCTGCGACGATGAGGCCGTCTGTGGTGAGAAATGTGTCCTTGAGGGTTTACGTCGTGCTTTGACGTTGAAGATTGGTGTGTGGGGCCGATTTCATCCGTTCAAGTGCGTGAGTATCGCCATGATCGTGATAGTGGTGAAACGATAAAGCGCGCGCCTATGCGCGTGCTCGTGCGCGGACCTCGAGGCGATCTCCCGAGCGACGGGGCCAGCATGACTCACAGCAGAGAGAAGAGTGGGAGACCGAAGATCGGGCCACGCCCCGACAGCTCGTTCTGACACTCCGTGTCCGGGCCTCGTCTCGGCATCAAAGTCCCCGGGTGCCTTCTGGACTGAGCATCGCCCAACCTCAACCCGGGTTGGTCTGGAGCGATGTTCTCCAGGGCTGGCTGCTGCTCTGTTCACGAAGCGAGCCGCTGTTCCGGGTCTGTTCGCCGCAGCCGTCGATACTGGGTGGGTCCAGGCGTCGACTGCTGTGCTAGGTTGCCCACGGCGGTTATCTTCTAGGCTGGACAACGCCCAGGAATGGACTCCATAAGCACGACGTGCACCGCCTCCTGACGATGAAACAGCCTGTTTCACCGCGACATACCCCTCCAAGCGTGTGACCTGAGTGGACAAACTTTAACAATAACTTTCCTGCCACGTGAAACCGTGAACGCGTATACATATGTTTGAGTTGATGTAGTGTGTATAGGGGGAAGTGATTTTAAATGAAAAGAAGAAAAAAGGGAGCCCTGTAACTGTCTCTCAAGGGGAGGACACCTCAACAGTAGCTCACGAGAGGTGGGTGTAAAGGAGGGCTTAAAAAGATAGGATTAAAAGGTAAAGAGATAGACCGAGAGGAAGGAGAGAGCGAGGTGCAGAGGCAGCGAACAACTGAAGTAAGGAGAAATAAGGAAAGATGGACACGGTCGCAGGAGTCCGAGGACGCGGCATCACTCGGCGAGAGCTCTTGTCGGCTTCAAACGATAGCGTAGGGGAGCCCAGTCGGCCAGAGCTGCGCTGTCGTCGGAGATCGCGGGGGCACAACCGGTCAGCACGAAATCCAGCGAGCGAGTGCTAGTGTGTATTCCAGTGTCCGCCTTCGTGTACATAAAATTTATTTTGTCCTCGAGCATTCTCTGTCCTCGTCTGGCTAACCTACGCCCACAGTTTCCCACACCGTGTGATGTTTTGATGGCACATGCTTCCCCACAAGACACCTAGGGCAGCGTGTTGAGTTGGCATGGAACGCTGTGCAGTAAAAGCGTTATCCAGTCAAAGCGTTCGTAAATGGTGACTCGAGCAGCTCTGTGGTTTTGCCGTTTTGCGAGGCTGATGCACTTGCATCGTGGCACTTCGACAACAGTATCCAGCCACGTTTATGTGAAGCACAGTAGAGGTACCTCGCAGACATGATCGTGCGAGATATCGACGGCGTGCGCGGGCTGCGAGCGTACGTTCATGCTGCGAATTGCCAATGTGTGCGGCGACTGAAGGATGGCAAAGCACTTGTCGCTGATTGTGTCAAGTCGATGAGTTTCCGATCGACGAAATTCGTCCTACAATGTGCGATCTGAATTTGCTCTACCATGGAGAAAGGTTAAGGGCTGTTCTGCATTTGTTAGAAACAGTCCTAGTGTGGTAGCTTGACTTGAAGCAACGGAGACGAGTTTTCGAGGATGGCGCTTGTTATATTAGTACACCACCTGTATGCCCCCCCCCCCCCCTTTCCGGGATTTGTGTACGGTGACAGCGCTCGCTTGCATTACTAATAATCGCAACGGCAAGCAACTCGCGTTTTGTTGTCCGAAGTGATAATAGTGGTGCGCAGTTCGATGGGTGGTGCGCAGTTGCTGGCCCTGACGTGCCTTACAACTCCGATGGGTACGGAGTTGACAGGCACGTCAGGGCCAGCAACTTTGCGAATAGTCTTCGACTTGATTCGAGTGATGTTGCCTGTCACCTTAGATTGAAAGTGGAGCCAAAGACGTCTCGGTAGACCCACTTCATCCAACTGCCCGTACTTGAGTTGACCCACCACTCCGTTGACCAAGCCGTCGGACAGGTCAATGTTGAGGGTAAGCATGTATGGCTTTCCTGAACACAGCACAAGTTTTCGTGGCAGGTTGCCACCTCAGCAGTGGTAAGCGAGTGTAACTGACGCTTCGCACTCTGTCGGCATCCTTGCAACAGCCGACAATAATGTCGTCTTCATTGGCCTTGTAAATGGTGTTCACGTCCTCGACGGCGTGCTGCGTATTGCACACCTAGGCTTCCTTGTTGAGTAGAATAGCCTGATGCCGTGAGGACAGTGGAGCTATGCGTCGTCTTTGGAAACGTAATGGGCTTGAAGCATCTGAATTTCCCCCTGTTCGAGCATGCGACTATCGCCTATCTTAGACAAGGTGCTGGAAACCTTGGCATCGCTCTGGCGGACGGCTTGCGCAAGCAGAAAGTAGGAGAGGTGATGCCAAGTGACTTAAAGAACCCCAGGTGGTCGAAATTTCTGGAGCCCTCCACTACGGCGTCTCTCATAATCATATAGTGGTTTTGGGACGTTAAACCCCACATATCAATCAATCGATGCCAAGTGACGTGGGTGTTAAAAATGTTGTCACGTGTCCTACTACATTTGTGTAGCTCGCTGGCGTGAACAGGGGACAGCTGGCGAAAGTCACCGCACGTGATGAAGTCCAAGTCACTGAAAGCGTCTTTGTAGTTTGCAGCTATCTGTCGCACATGATCACCCACACGTGTGCTTATCATGCTGCATTCGTTCACAATGACGCACTTTACGTTGGCGAACGCTGCACGGAAGGAGTTGAGGTCTCCGTAGCGCAACCCCAGTCGGTGCGTATTCTGAACTTGAAGACGGCGAGTCCGCTGATGGCAACCGCTGCCTTGCCTGATGTGGCGCACGAGACATACGCGTTGTGCGTGCACGTGGAGGCGGTGTTGGTGTAACGAGTGTAGGCGTCCATAATTAGCTTCAGAATGAAGTTCTTGGCACAACCCACCACGCCATTCAGAAAAATTTTGAGTGGGTCGGAAGTGGGTGTTGATAGTCGGTGGATGACTTCGCGAACAACTTCGAATCGCTCCTTGTCGGTGAGTCACATCATTTCCTTGCAGGCGTCACTGGTCATGACATAATGACGTGTGCATACAGCGGCGCAACGACCTTTTGCCGCTATGTTAGCATCAGGGGCACCCAGAAAGAAAGTCTTCGTCGTGGTTTTCGTCGACCAAACGAGCACATCGTGGGTACATTTCAGTACGCATTTCGGTATTATGAGAGCCATCTGCGCGCATCTGGAGGCATATGTCACGCAGATGGTGCATGTCGAACTTGCTGTCATATTCAGATCTATTCAGAAGCAAGACCTCCACATTTTTTGATGTACATATGCTCAAAAACGCTTTTACCTGAAATGTCCACTTCACGGCGGAAAGGAAGGAACAATGTAACCGCCTTGCGCTTGTTCTTTAGTGAGTAGTCAATGGAGTGGCAGTGGTAGTGAATGATAGCTGGATAAAGCAATGCAAAACCTGCCAAGCACACGTCTTCCAAGTTATCGGGGCGGTCTTCGTACCTCCGCATCACCCCAAATTACCGCACATTCGTTGACGTCGCATCAAGTCCAGCTGCTTCCACCCGCGCGTGTTTTGGGAACGCGTGTGCGCCCTTCCAGGAGGCATGTGGTCATATACAAGATGTGTCTACTTGACTCTGACATATCCTGTCTGAGCAGTGTCCAAGCAGCTTTTTGAGCACTCATCTTAACAGCCTTCAGCATGTTAACTCCAAGTACACGAAGCGCCTGACCAAAAGGTATGCCCGTAGTGCGTGCCGAAATGTCCGAGGCTACTTTGTGTAGATTTGAGACTCCGAGATGAGACTTAATCACGTAATCTACAACGTAAGTCGCACACAAGTATGCATTCAGGAGCATCTGAAGGTCTATGTTTGAGACCGGCACAGAGGCGACCCACGGGATGAATGCGTTGATACACTTTTGCTGCACTGTTCGTTGGATAAACAAGGTCGGGCGCGTAATGCGAGTGGGGGGAACGGAGGCGTAGTGTTCATGGGATGTGAGTGCGTGGCGGTGAAGAAATTGGTTGATATTGTCATGTTCTGTGCTTTATAGAACGACATGCATCTGAAAGAAACGAGTGTCACTCGCCGTGCGGCTTCGGCATTGTCTTCTGTGGGCAGATAGGGAAGCAGCACCACATAGTTCTCAGTGGGCCAGAAAGGAGCGCCAAAACGGCAAGGAACGTTTCCACGCGTGTAGCAAGTGTGCTTGTGTTGGTTCACTTGAGTACAAATGCTTGGTAACAAAGAGGTATCCAGAGACACGAGGTGCGTTGCGAGGGCGGTTATTACGGACATGTGAGGGGAGACGGTTTCGTCAGGTGCGATCTTCAGCCAGAGCAAGATGTGAGCATGCGGACGTCCCCGGTGCTTGAATTCAATTAGCTTGAAGTAGTCTATCACGTGGTAAGTTTTGAAATACGAGTGAGTGCGGCCACACCAGATGTTTAGGATCATGAACACGAGCCTGTGAAAGTAAATGATGCACACTATGTGGTTCCTGTTAACGAGCTGAGCACGGTAGATTGTCCTTTCCGACACGTGGCCTTCTAAAGCAGGATCTTGAGGACGCAAACGTTCGAGCAGAGTGAGTGATCTCGGCCAATGCATCTCTGAGGCTGACAGGGTGAGAAATGAGTTGCCTTGCCAAGTTGGCGTTTCATAGCGAAGACTTCTTTCTTGTGATGCTGCCAATAGTGGGCAGTGTTGCAAACGCCCTTCACAAATGCCATGTTTTGGTCAGCGGAATCTTGTATAAAGTGTTCGTCTTCAAGTATTTGGCGTGTGATTTTGTCAGTGTCGTCGTTGACACAAAATCTGACAACCAAACTGTGACTGTCTCTATATCGGAGCACTTATATTGCCTTGAACAGGATGTGCTGAGGTGAGACACAGTGACGGACGTTGCGACGTATCTCACTGGTGGCACACGTAAATGGTGTGGGATGTGTTTTTGGTTTAACGCACCGGGTATCCATAAGGTATATTTGGCTCTTTCGCCATACAGTATGCTGAGAGGCTGTTTGTGTTCACCAGGAACATGCTGCTCTTCGTCCCGTACCACAGACTGTTCGAATGCGTTAAGCGCCACACATGCATCAACAGGATTGTGTACGTCAGGACACTGTGGCAAACTTTCAACGGAATACTCAAGTAGTTGGAACGCATTGTCGCCAGGAAGAGCATCTAAAGAAGAAGCACCAAGAGTGACACCAAAGTACTTGTGCAATATTATCCGAATCAACACATCAAGTCAGGGTTTGAACTCCGATTTTTTCAAAACACCAGATAGGTACGTTGTCTTGTTTGGAAGATTTTAATGTGCGGGGGGGCTGACAACCCCTGTAAAGTTAATTTTGCTGCGTGGGACAATTGTCTAGCGCAGAAGCCATATTTCGGGGTCACAACTATTGAGCGGTAGATGGCGTTTTGTTCGGGAGCATTGATCATCACTATCATCACCATGGTTAGGTTGGGAGCGCCGGTGGTGATTCCTGGCGGCAAGCCTTGGTGGCAGCATGAGATAGTTGAGCGAGTCTCTTTGGGTGGCTGGTGGCGTTTGGCGCGAACGGTTGTCTCTCGCAACGGGACCTCGGTGCACGGCACCGCGGGCCGTCTGCCGGGGGACCTCGCGGTGAGTCAGGCGTTCGCGACCTCAGCTTGTTTGTCATGTTGTTGAGTATTGTGTAATAGTGTGTAAGGTTGTTTAGCGTGTGGATCACAATTAATGTTATAATAATTCGGCATACAGTGTCATCATTCTAAAATTAGTTAAATAAATATGAGTGGCTTGGTTTGGTCCGACTGCGTCTGATGTGTCCGTTCACTCCACAAGCGTGGCGCTCTCTCCACATCAAGACTTCATACTGGCGCCCAACGTGGGGCTCTTTGAGCATCAGACGACAGCTTTCACGTTTCGGTACAAGCTGTTGTTTGAGCCGGAGAAGGGTAGGCCTAGGGTGCCTAGAGGGATTTCTATTGCTATGTCAGCGGTGTGCTTTGTTGAGAGCGAGGAGAGTGGTTATGTGACATGTTTAAACTTGTCGGCCCGTTCAGTTTTTTTTTCTTCTCGCAATTGTTTTTTTTTTTTGTTGCGGTTGGTTCTCAAGAACGTTGTTCAGTTGGGGCGAAAACCATGTGGTCTGCATCCTTGGGTGAGCAAAGCTTAGAGCAAGTGCATTGTAGGCCAAGTTTGAAGTGAGTGAGTACGGAAGCCTCGTTGGTGGTTCGATTTTCTGTATATAGCTTCTATCTTTTTGGACTCAGGTAGTCGAGCGTCGTTGCTGTCTTGTCTTGTGACTTTACGCTGGGACGTCGTGAAACCGTACGGCATGGTGGGCGCTCATCGCTCTGTAAGCTGCTGTGTAGGGCAGGCGATAGGACCACCATACAAAGTGGATGTCTCCTTGCGGCTGCCTCTTCTGCGCCTAGGCTGGGTGGATGTTGGTTGTTGTCAAGAAGCTGATTTGGCCTAAGGCTCTGCGCAGCCGCCTGTCGCACGTGGCACAACTAGGTGAATCGTGGCGTTGAGGTGTTGCACTCTACTTCTCTCACTTTTTTCATCTTGCGAAGCACTGGTTAGGAAAAGCGACCATTGTTTGATTTTAGCCGGGCGTCTCGGCTGCCGCTGATGTATTAGCTAGCCGTACTGACCATCGTACCACGTGGGCGAGGAGCCCGAAACTCCCTTTCCTTTGCCCTACTGCATTGTTCTTTCGAGGGTTTTGAATGTACGCAGCGGGAGTGATGTAGCTCGCGGCTGGCTGTCTTCTGTACATCGTTATCGCCACTGGCCAGGAGTGTGGTTGAGACTTAGGGCGACTGACATGCCTAGGACCTGCGCAACAGCCTGCAGTCCGGCGCACTCGTGAGTGTTGGTCGCAACCGGAAGAAGTGTCGGCGCGAGTGACGGTTTCTCGTGCCAACGGCAACGTTACTGTTGCGGGACCGGTACTGAGGTGAAGCCACCAAGCCATACAGTGCAGCAGTGTCGACCGGCGGTGGTTTCATGGTGCACGGACATGTAGAGACATGTAGAGACATGTGTTGTCATTTTTTGTTAGCGCTTGTTTAGCTGATTTCTTTCATGTTCTTTCTTTTCAGAGTATGGTTTGAATTAAGGTTGGAAAGATGTGGGGGTGCTGACACACCCTGTAGAGTTGTTTGCGCCGCGTGGTGAACGTGTCTCACACAAAAGGCGTATTTCGGGGGTCACAAATATTGAGCGGTAGGTGGCGTTGTGTTCGCGAGTAGTACATCAACATGCCCAGATGGCATTCCAATTATGCTGATAAAGGCATTAGGTCCGAAGTCTAAGCAAATATTAAGAGAGGCAGCGAGCAAATCAATAATGGATGGTCAAGCTCCCAATGAGTGGAAACTAAACAGGATGGGCATTATCTATAAAGGAAAGGGACAAAGCCGATATAAACAACTACCGCCCTATAACAGTGACATCAGTAGTTTACAGGCTGGTGATGCAAATATTAAAGTAAAGACTACAGACATGGTTGTAAACTGAGGGGGTGCTGGGAGAACTACAAAATGGGTTCCGTAAACGAAGGAGGTTAGAGGACAATCTGTTTTCATTGATGCAGTGTATTGAAATAGCGGAAAAAGAACTCAGGCCCCTGCGGCTGGCATTTCTAGATATCAAGGGAGCTTACGATAGTGTGATTCAAGAAGACTTGTGGGGAATACTGGGCACACTAGATGTAGAATATGGAATAACTAATCTTCTAAAAGATATCTATAAAAGTAACAAGGTAGTTATTAAATGGGAAGAACAGGTATCTGAGCCTATAGAGATACAACGCGGGCTTCGACAGGGATGTCCCTTGTCACCTTTGTTATTTATGCTGTATCTCCAGGGACCAGAAGCTAAATTAGAGGGGAGTCGACTCGGTTTCAGCCTCTCTTTTGTCAAGCAAGGAAAGCACATTGAACAGTCATTACCAGCATTGATGAATGCAGATGATATTGTATAATTAGCCGACAACAAGGAAGATCTGCAGAGATTGACAGACATCTGTAGTAATGAAGGAGATACGTTAAATTTGAAGTTCAGCAGAGAAAATCAGCAATTGTGATTTTCAATGATAGCAAAGGCAGTGAGCATAAGATACAGGAAGTCACGCTAGAAATGGTGGATAATTACAAATATTTGGGTGCATGAATATATAACGGGGCTGAGTATCTAAGGGAGCACGAAAGATACGTAATGACTGAAGGCACCAGAAATGCAGCTGTAATGAGAAATAGGCTACAGTGGAACTACAATATGTATGACGTTGTGAGAGAGATTTGGAAAGGTGTCATGGTCCCGGGTTTGACGTTTGGCAATGTGGTCTTGTGCATGAAATCAGACGTTCAAGCAACATTGGAAAGTAAACAACGTGGCATAGGTAGACTTGCTTTGGGAGCACACGGGAATACCCCAAATCAGAGGGTACAGGGAGACATGGGACGGACATCGTTTGAGTGCAGGGAAGCTAGCAGCAAGATAGGATTTGGGGAGCGGTAGAGAAAACTGGGAGAGGAGCGTTGGGCTAGGAAAGTTTTCAGTTACTTGTACATGAAGAAGGTCAATACTAAATAGAGGAAGCGAACTCGAAAATTCTCAAGCAAGTATTTAGACAACAGCAGAATACCAAGCCAAAAGAAAACATCTGTTAAAAAGAAGGTGAATGAAACGGAGAGGGACATGTGGAAGATGGGAATGCTTAAGAAATACTCACGGGGGACCTACTGAACTTTTAAGCAGGAAATTGCAAGGGAAAAGATCTATGATAATTCTCGGGGTAGTTCACTGCTGTTCGAGGCAAGAACGGGAGTATTGCGGACCAAGACGTACCGAGCAAAATAGGAAGGCATAGACACGGTGTGTAGTGCGTGTGGAGAGGAGGAGGAAACGACTGAACATTTGATATTGTTCTGTGAAGGGCTCCACGTTATCGTCGAAGATAATGGCGCTTAATTTTTCAAAGCATTGGAGTTTAGAGACAGTGAAGGCAAAATAGACTTTAAACGGGTAAAAATAACCAGAAGGAGTCTAACTGATTGGTGGCTACAATCGAGGCGCGAGTGAAATTCAATTTCTAAACACACAGTGATAGTACTTAACTTTATGGCTAGGTGGCGGGAGCCACCACCTGATCTAAAGGGCACAGCCGGATACATCCATCCATCCATCCTTGATCACCACTATCATCATCATGGTTAGATTGGTAGCGCTGGCGGTGACCCCTAGCGGCAAGCCTTGGTAGCGGCACGAGATCGAGTCTTTTTAGCTGGTTGGTGTTGTTTGACGCGACCGGTTGCCTCTCACAGTGAGACCCCGGTGCGTGGCACCACGGGCCGCCTGCGGGGGCCCTTGTGGTGAGTCAGGCGTTCGCGACCTCACCTTCTTTGTCATGTTGTTGAGCGTTGTGAAATACTGTGTAAGGTTGCTTAGCGTGCGGATCACAATTGATGTTATAATAATTCAGCTGACGATATCGTCATTCTAAAAGTAGTTGAATAAATGTGAGTTACTGTGTTTGATCCGACCACGTCTGCTGCCTCTGTTCCCTCCAAGAGCGTGGTGATCCCTCCACATCGAGACACCAGTGAACATTGATGGCATGGTCTTCATGGACGTTTCGTGGCAACGACTTTACCATTGTATCCACTTTGACGAAAACGTTAACGACGGACCCCACGATGTCATACAGTCATCCACCGTGCATAAGGCGGCGAATTTGCATAAATGGTATACGCGGTGAAATCAAACACTCACTCACCGAGTTTAGTGGAGGCAACTCAGCGGGATGGACAGGTAAATGTAACCGTTACACAGAGAGAGGGCTGGAATTGTATTCCTTTGCAGTGCGCCGTGGCATTTGGAACACAAGACGAAGGAACGCACGTGTTCGGAAACTCAGTAGCCAGCAGAGGCACATGACCGACGCGGATGGCCGAGAAGTCAGCTTTAAACCAAAGGTGATCACAAACATCACATGCATGTCTAAATGAATTATTGAAGAACTGTTTTTCAAAATGTGCAGTAGACACTGTCAAATGTGAATCTTGTGGGCAAGAAGCTGGTACTTGAGCCCGTAGAAGCTCTCGCGTTCTGTGGAAGCACAAGGCGCGCGCTGATCGTTGCCGCGAAAGCGCGGAAACCTAGAGTTAACTGTATATGCTACCTACGGGAGTAGAGTTGCGCATATGTCCACCATTATTTCCAATGGCTGAGCAGTAAAGGCACTCATCACGCACGCAGGAGAAAAATACGGTGCGATGTTCCGGCGTAGGCGGCATGCCGCCGACTTATTCATGCACGCTGAGCAAGATTGCAATGTTGCAGTGAGGCGGTATATTGCTATAGGTTGCGAAAATGCTTGAGGTCCGTATGCTTAGATTTAGGTGCACGTTAGAACCTGAAATGGTCGAAATTTCCGGAGCCCTCCACTACGGCGTCTCTCGTAATATGGTCGTTTTCGGACGTTAAACTCAACAATGAAATGAGGTGAAAATGATTAAAAAGGTAACTCATTCGTAATAACGCCACTGGCGTGGTTTCGCACGAGACACCCGATGCCCAATGTTTCTGTAATAACAAGTTTCTCATTGCCTGGTTCATTTTAACCTCGCTAGATGTCGTCACTTATCTAGTTTGTCTAGAGTTACTCTGTATGCTACCTTTCTGTATACTTTACTGTATATGTATATTACTGTATATGCTACCTTACTGTATATGCTACCTAAAGGTAGCATATACAGTAATTTTAAGTCTGTCGTGAGCTCACACGTTCGGGGCGGCGATGTTCTGACCATTCTAGCTTTGGTAATCCAGCTAAAACAATGCAGGCTGCTGACCCGCAGGTCGCGGGTTCGATTCCCGGCTGCGGCGGCTGCATTTCCGATGGAGGCGGAAATGTTGTAGGCCCGTGTACTCAGATTTGGGTGCACGTTAAAGAACCCCAGGTGGTCAAAATTTCCGGAGCCCTCCACTACGGCGTCTCTCATAATCAAATGGTGGTTTTGGGACGTTAAACCCCACAAATCAATCAATCAAAACAATGCAATCGCATTGGCGCTCGCACCTCGGTTTATTTTCACTTGATGTATAGAGTCTCCGTAATGCGGATATTACGAGTTCTTACGAATGAAAGTGGATTTCCGAGATAGCGCCGCAAACGCAAAGCCTGTCCGGTGGGTTGTTTACGTTACGTAAAAGTTTGCGTTCTGTAGATACCCTCACGTGCACAGATTTTATCCGGTAACGCGGTAACATAAAGAAGTATGCGTACAAACCAATAGCCCCTAAAGGCGGTCACGACGAGACCGAAGTCGCCGCGGGCAGAGAACGCGTGGGCGCCGCGCCATCGTTATGTAAAGTTGGCTACGCCGCGTGAAATTCAACATTTCACGTCAATTTGCTGCACGTGACAGCGCTCGCCGAATAGCAGCGCAAGGAAGAGGTATGCTCAACTCAGCTACCTACAGAAACTCTACGAAAGCACCGAAACTTACATCGGCAAACCCTCCGTTATCAATCTACAGTAAACATTTAGGTTCCACTGTAAAGGCGCGTTTTACTTTTGTGTTGTATGCCAATTTCTATGACAGACGGATCAGCCATATTTCTTCAACAAATGATTGCTGTAATACTTTTCCATAATAGGTATTACACTTTCTTGCGTGTGTGTATTGTAATTTGACTTAATCAGGCGTGTGTATTATAGAGAGAGAGAGAGTAAGATTTATTGGAAGGCAGAGAGGTCGGCCTGAGCTACTTCGCTCTGACCTGCTACTCTACACAGGGGATAAGGGAAGGGGGAAGAAAAGAGGTATGAAGGGTGATCGTGTGTATTATAATTTGCCGTACTTGCTTATAGTCTGAACACTGTTTCTGGAGAGTGCAATTATACTATATTGGTATTGTTATATTAATGTTTCTTACTTATTATCAACATCTCAACCCTTTTCTTTAAAATGTATAGTTTGTTGTGTTCCGGGTGTAGTACAATGTTTACACTCATTGTATTTGTATTGAAATTCCATAAAGCCCCCCCCCCCCCCCCGCACGGGATCAAATCCCGGCTGTGGCGGCTGCATTTCCGATAGAGGCGGAAATGTTGTAGGCCCGTGTGCTCAGATTTGGGTGCACGTTAAAGAACCCCAGGTGGTCAAAATTTCCGGAGCCCTCCACTACGGCGTCTCTCATAATCATATGGTGGGTTTGGGACGTTAAACCCCACATATCAATCATTCCTTTTTGCTTCTTTTCGAAATGGTAGTTAGCAGTATATGATTGGTGTGAATATGCTGTGTTATGCCCACAGCACCAGCTTGTTACGCGGGGCAACAAATGACGTGAAAGTAATCCATCGCGTAATGAGCACTTATGCACGACCACGTAAACAATAAGAAAATAAACTATTATCAATACGGCATATTGTTTGCCATTAGTTATTCGGCCTTTAAAATGTTCTGTGTGCTACAAAATCAACTCTTTGTCACATGACGTAACGAAGCCGGAGATCATCTCCTTCTAAATGTTATTCACGTTGGCTAGCTGCCAATCACATAAGCAGCGGCTACATGTAGCAGCTAGGGAGATAGATTACGAGTTTAATAAGATATTTTCACTTGCAGCATAACGGTGTTTAGCAGTTTGTGCGCGTACACATCTCTGTGAGCTCATACTTGCTGAGAGAAAGAGGAATAGAGAAAAATAGGCAGCGCTGCAAGTGTGTGCTTCTTCACTGTCCGACATGTATTTTGACCTGTAAAAGGCAATTCGAGTTGAGTGAAAAACCAGCCCGACTCTTAACTAAGCCTCAATAGTGCTAAAAAACACGGTTTTTTACCTACTCCCTGGTCTCGTGGGGTCAAGTTGTGGGGCAAGCTTGGAAGCTGAGCTTCCTATTGAGCTCGAGTTCACTGCTTTATTCGTGGCCACTTTACAAGGTGCCGCTATGGCTCCAAGTTACCATAAGCAAGGATGATGAGGTTTATCAGAGAAAGCAGAAACATTTTTTTGGCATTGCAGTACAGAAACATTCGATCTAAAACAACGATTCGTCAAACTCATCGGCTCGCAATAGCCTCGACAGAGCAGCGGTGATGACATATCCTTTTCGAAGGAAATTATTTTCCAGAAGTAGCAAATTTTTTGATCAGTCTATAAAAAATTTGCTCGATCCCATCTGTAACTGCATCGATAAGTCAAAACAGAATAAAACCATGAACAAGTGATGTAATATTATAGGGCCCCTGTACAGCGCTTGCCCGTTATGCAATACTACAGCACAAGACGCGAAAGTGTCTCATAGGTGACCCGCACCGCAAAGAGCCTGCAAGGAAAACCATCACAGTGCAAATGTTTGCGAACTTTCGATATGTTGTCAAATTGCCTCGTAACATTTTCATTCTTCCGTAAGAACATAATTGAGTTATTACTGTTGCCACGAAAAACTTCGCCTAACTTTTTGGTTTCCCCAGCGTGCAGCTGAAAGGGACCATTGTCGAAAGGGGGGGGGGGGGCTTGATCAGCTCCCCCAACCTTACTCATTGGGGGGCTTGTGCCCCCCTTGCCACCTCGGCTGGTACGCCTATAGCGGAGGAGTTCTACAGAGAGCTGTACAGAAGCCAAAACAACCAGAATGATATTCTGAGAAACACTAATAGTCCAGAGGAATTCGACATCCTACCAGTAACGACAGCGAAAGTAAAAAAAAAAAGCCCTAGAAGGAATAAAAAAAGGCAAAGCCGCTGGTGAGATTAAGGTAACAACGGACCTCCTGAAAAAGGATGGAGAAGTTGTGTAAAAAAATTGGCCACATTGTATAAGAAGTGTCTCTCTAAGGGAAGGGTACAGGAATCTTGGCAAAGCGCATGCACATCATCTTAACCCATAAAGAAGGAGACGTCCAGGACTTGAAAAATTACAGGCCGATCAGCTTACTGTCCGCTCTCTACATACTATTCTCAAAATGAATAGCTAATAGAGTTATAAAGACAATAAAGTTCAATCAACCAAAAGGCCAAGCAGGATTTTGTTCAGGCTACTGCCCAATATACCATATTCATACTATCAATCAGGTAACAGAGAAATGCACGGAATACCACCAACCCCTATACATAGCCTTTAGAGATTACGAGAAGGCGTGGAGGCATCAGCAAAAATGCAGACACTGCGGGATTAGGGCATCGAAGAACCCTACACAAACATACTGGAAGAAATCTACAGTGTATCCTTAGTTGTCCATAAAGAAAGCGACAGAATCCCAATAAAGGGTGTAAGGCAGGGAGACATGGTCTCTCCTTTCACCGCGTGTTTACAGGAGGTTTTCAGGACCCTAGAGCTAGAGATAAGAGTTAATGGAGAGTTTCTTAGTAATCTGCGATTCACTGACAACATTGCCTTAATGAGTAGCTCAGGAAACTAATTACAGGTCTTGGGGACTGAACTAGACGCGGAGAGCAGAAAGTTAGGTCTAAAAATTAATATGCACAAAACTAAAGTATGTGCGATAGACTCGACAGAAAACAGCACTTAGCGAAACGTGGAGAGACGCTGTAAGTTGTAAAGAAATATGTCTACTTAGGACTGGTAGTAACCGCGGAGCCACACCATGAGATTGAAATAGCTAGAAGAATAATAATGGGGTGAATCAAATTAAGCAAGCATTCTCAAATCTTGAATGGCAATCTGACACTAACCCTCAAGAGGAAAGTATATAACAGCTGCATCTTGCCAGCACTTACCTACGGAGCAGAAACTTGGCGGTGGCGGCTGCATTTCCGATGGAGGCGGAAATGTTGTAGACCCGTGTGCTCAGGGACACGTTAAAGAACCCCAAGTGGTCGAAATTCCCCTACGGCGTCTATTGGGACCCCATATATCAATCAATCAAAGAGAGGAAATCGGCGTCTCGCGAGCCACAAAGTACTGCGCCGCCAGTGCGTTCTTCTTTAGCAAGTTTCTTTATTAGAAAAACTCGCGCTGAACAGCCGCTTCCTGGCCACCCCGTACTGGATTTTAATCTCCGAGGTAGTGCCGGTTAGAAATTTCTCCTGTGCGCTGTTGAACAATAAACATTCACAGTGTGCGCGCTAGCTGAAAGCGGGCTGCGAGTCTCTGTGTGCAATAGGAGTGCATGATGATACGGGGCGCGAAAAAACGACACACAACAGAGAAGAAGTACACAGACGACGCGTATACTAGCAACTGGCCAGTTGCTAGTAGCGCGTCGTCTGTGTACTTCTTCTCTGTTGTGTGTCGTTTTTTCGCGCCCCGTATCATCATGAACCAGCACCAACTCGCCCAACTTTTCACTTTACTGAGTCAATAGGAGTGGTCTGTCTCTCATTGGTCATCAGCAGTGATTGGCGTGTTACAGTAGAAAACAACGGTTCATTAATGCGTTCTTGGCGCCTCGCTAGGTTCACGCCGCGGTGAGCGTCAACGCTGCCGCCAGTGTCAGCGTTAGCACCCGCTGCTTCGCATCTACACATGGTTTCCTTTGCCGGGGGATAGTGCAGTGTTTTTATATAAGGCACAGGCCGCCCTTCAATCTGCTCGGTTATGCACCGCAGTGCTATTCCTTGTGACGATTACATCGAGCACTAGCGCATGGTTAATTCCACCGATGACATTCTACGTCTTCGAGATTTTGTTTCCAAGGCGGATACCATGTCCTATCATTCACCCAAATTTGTTGGATTGATAATTGGCTGCTGTGTGTAACAATGACATTTTAGACACTCTCAGGTCGTTCCCATTTTAGGACAAATTGTCGTTTGCGGTAAGTCAAGACGCAACATGGCAGTTTCATTTTTTACTTATAATGATTAGGCGAAACGATTATCACTTGTTACGATTTAAGAAAATACGGCCAGAACAGGTGGTTCTCGTGTGCAACGTTAAGAAAATGTCTAAATGTCCCTAATTGGTGTTACGCCAATCTGAGGCTAATCATTAGTGAACATTAGCTATTCTCGAGCAAATTCAAATAGTTTTCTCAGTAATGCAACCTGTACACAATAAATAAAATACTCCACCTTTCAAAGAATACAACAATGGTGCAGCTACCTAAGGCATTCCTGCCCCGCCGCGGTGGTCTACAGTGGCTATGGTTATTCTGGTACTGACCCGCAGGCTGAGAGATTGAACCCGGCGGCGGCGGCGGCTGCATTTTCGATGGAGACGAAAATGCTGTATACGCTCATGTGCTCAGACTTGGGTGCACGTTAAAGAAACCCAGGAGGTCGAAATTTCCTTAGCCCTCTACTACGGCATCTCTCATAATCATATGGTGGCTTTGGGGTGTTAAACCCCACATATACCTAAGACATTCAGGGTAATAAGGGCTGCAGCGCGAGCACGAAGGGGCTAGAAGAAACGTGAAACGAAAGGAGAGGCAAGGAAAGCAAAGAGGACAACACGAGCGCTGTGCTCGCACTGCAGCCCTTATTACCGTGAATTCCAACCAACTAGCCCAAATAGCCGTTCTTCTTTCTAAGACATTCCTCGTAGGCTTGATTATACTTCAGCAGTAGAATATACGCTAGAGATTAGTGACCGTACAGAGATGGACAAACGCCTGTAGGACGCCTTATAGGTAACTGCATCGTTCAGGAGTTTGCGTACGCAGGCGATTAGAAGAATGAAGAAATTGACCTTATTAAGTGCGCCGGCAATTTGGTACCGTTATATTAATGGACCTATCCCTCGATGCGGGTTGCGCCAAGTATCTGAGGGAGAACAACAACTATCTGGCAGACCACAAGCCCCATTTGCGGGAGCGGAGGAACAAATTTTATTCGATATTTTTTTGTAGTGACAACTTTGAATTCGCGGTTACCTCAGGGAGCGAACAATTTGAAATAGAGGAGGACTACGGTTTACCAAAGGTAAAGCAAACCAAGAACGTATCACACGGCTTAAAAAAAATATCTACAGCCGATATATTTCGGGCATTAATAGACACATATAATCCGAGTACACAGCTTGTAGATATATACTTACGTACATGTTTTTGTTGTTTCTTCGTTATTACCATATTTAGGTTGTTACCATTATCAGTATTATGACTTTCATATTTCATATTGAAGTTTAAAAGGACAAGTATCGTTGTTCTCTCCTGTCTCCTGTTATACATGCACACACACACACACACACACACACACACGCACACACACACACACACACACATATATATATATATATATATATATATATATATATATATATATATATATATATATATATATATATATATCCTGTTATACACACACACACACACACACACACACACACACACATATATATATATATATATATATATATATATATATATATATATATATATATATATATATATGTGTGTGTGTGTGTGTGTGTGTGTGTGTGTGTGTGTGTGTGTGTGAGGAAACAGCAATAATTGTCGATATATATCGTGTATATCTTATTTTAATGAAGTACGTTATGTCTGTTCATCTTTTATGCTTTTGTTTTCCTTTTCTTTTAATGCTGCTCGTTTTTTTTGTTTAAATGTCACTGATGAGCATCATTGGCAATTACATGTTTGTAAACGGCCCCAATCCTAGCTTTTGGCTTAGGGTTCATTCATTGTTTGCAAGTAATTTGTATTTATTTCATGCGAATAAACTCCAATCAATCAATCAATCAATAAATCCATCAATCGAACTCATTCATTCGAACAGCATCGCCAGCGCGGGCAGCAAATTTTGAGTTAGTGAATTACTAACGTAGGCCTTCGCAGAAACTAGTTAATGCACAAACATTGAAAAATGACAAGAAAAAACATGTTGCAGCGCGTGCGCAACTACCCAACACTTTATTTACGACTTGCACGTGTGTGCCAAATTCAACACAGAAAGACAGCCCCGAGTCGTCTCCCGGCCCCCCACCTAACGGTCACGCCCACAAACAGGGCAACCCTTCGGTCCCCAAATGGGCCAACGTTCCAAATAAGGTAACCGCTGCGCGCGCCCCGCACCCATCTGTCCGGCCTGTACTTGAACCCTGGATCATCAATCATCACGCGATGGAGACATCACTGCGTCGCGTGGCCGCCATTGTGGTCAGGCGGAAGCCCAATTTACGAGCCATTCAGGGCAAAAGCCAGCCCTGCCAAAGAGGCCATTTTTACGCTCGCTGGTATAAAAAAAGCGTCACCGTTTCGCCGCAGATGTTTTGCAAGAGTTGCGCAACGCGCCGCCGCTGGACGTGTTTATCACGACGGGCGCCCTGACTTCCTAGTTGATAAAGGAGAGCGGGGACGAACGGACAATGAGAGAGAAAAAAGAGATTGCTCACTGCCGCGGCCAGTTATTTTTTATTCGCTTTGAAAGCGGCTGCTTTTAAATGACCGCAGATCTATCCACAACGGTACAAGAGAAACCACGAAATTTATCTCGTGGACCACTGTTAAACCAAGATCGCGCCCGCCATGTACAGCGTGAAAGTGACTAGTGGCAGGGAGGGCTGTTAATTGAATGCGAGGAAGCAATGTTACACGTTGAGCGAAAGTGCCTGCAGCCGATGTTCTGACAAGATTCATGCCCCGTGGTATAACTGCCTTAAGCAACACCACGTGACATGATGTCAATAACTAAACAGCTTTAAGAATGGCCTTCGACATACTGACGCGCTTAATCCATTTCCTTCAACCACCCAACTTTCCATCTGCCGGTCCCCATTCAACAGGCGAAGTCACTTGCAAACCTTTTCTGACCCTGCCGAAGCGGAATCGGTGAAGCTTTAAGCAAAGGCCTCATTCAACCACTCCCAACGAGCAGGGTACATCTCTTGCTTGAAAGAAGGAAAATACCATAAAAAAATGGAAAGAAACTTAAGGAGACCGACGCCGCAACGCGTGGACGTATACCACACAGCGCTGAAGATACTTTTCGTTCTCTTTCGGCTCGTTTTTATTCACGCCCCTCTGTTCACTCGAAACGGCAATAAAAGGGCTGGGCGCGCAGTATGCATTCAGAGGGCGCCGGTCGCACTTCCCTTCCAATGGTTCCGAACAAAGAACGCAAGCCCCTCATCCACCACGACTCTCGTTTGGCGCCAATAAACTACGGCACGCACTGTTTCTTTTTTTTTTCTTTGCGCACATAGTACACTCGGGTCTTGTTGGTGGGAGGTGCGCCTCCTATTGTCGCCGCAGATGAATACATATTTACATGCGTGGTTGTTTTTGAATATTAAGAGACAGAAAAGATGCAACAAATGTGGGCACTGCACTGTCTGATTTCATTTTCAAGGGGCACGCAGCCTTGTGGCCGTTGTTGCCGCAGTGGTACAATGTTTACGATGCTCGGCTTCTGAAACGAGAGATCCAGGTACTGTGCGATATCAATGCGCACGTTAACAGAAAAGAAGGTGTGCGGTTAGCTCGCAGATCTCCTAGTGTAAACCAGTTCGAATAACTGTAGTATGGCAAAAAAAAAAAAAAAACGCCCAGCACATGGCACGGATGACACCACGAATCTCTCAGCAGCCTACGATTGGTCGAAGCTTTGTGATGTCACCCCGGGTTCTGCTAAGACTCCTGAGAGCGAGCAGGTAGCGTGTAGTGAGTGTTGCGGGGCTGTTTAAGGCGGAGGTTATAGTGGGAAATCCCTACGGATCATCAACATGCCACAGAAAGGGCTACTTGGGCAGAGGCGAAGCATGTAGGGATGGGTGTTTCAGCTTCACTAACGAGAAGTCTGCATGCCCAAATCAGAGTATGCATCAGCCATTTAGAATCCTCGCCAGATTTTCCTCACAAATGAGGTTTTCTAGAATCGTGCCATTCGTTTCATCCATTCCGCCTTTTCATATGATATCAGCGTAACGTCTTTGAAAGTGGAATGTGGCTTACAAACACTTTTCAATCCACGTCTCATTGCTAGTTTATAATTCCGTAAGTTATACCACAGAATGTTAATTAAACACCACATATTCTGCCACCACCTCGCATCGCATTGACTACCCTTAAAAGTTGCCCGCCCTAATACTCGTACTATCGCCTTCGCGTCTTCCCTTTTTTTCCACGAGCAGCAAAAAAACTGGAACGACCTTGCGCAAGATGTCACTAACTCAAGCCCATCTGCCTTCATGAAATAGATAGATAGATAGATAGATAGATAGATAGATAGACAGATAGATATAAGCAAGCAAATAAGCATATGGTTAACATGATTTCTCCCCCAACATGATACCTATCAAGTGTTTTGTTCTTAACGTGGCTGTGTGGTAGTAAACGGGACTGCCACGCAAAATGCCCGAGTTCGATTCTGGCTGCAAGCCAGTGTTTCAAACCAACATGCAGTTAATACGAATCTTAAAATATGAAATGCTACAGATATTTTTCCAATGAAAATGTTTAAAATTTCTTCTGTAAACGATTATCTAGCTTTTTAAATCAGTTTTTACAGAACCATGCTTGATTTTCTTGTTTCTTTTGCTTTCAACGAGCTCGGCCAAGTGGTACAGATGATATGAAATCGCGATCTCTCAGCCAGATAGCGATAATCTGGATCCAGATCGGGCCTGATCGTGATTAAAAGTGGCCGTGTAGCAGCAACTAGTCCGGATCATGCTTAATCCGAATCGGCACTGATCGCGATTGAAAATGCCCGTGTGACACACGTATAGTTCACTCATAGAATGAGCGGACAAGATTAAACAGTGCGAATACAATCGTAAGCACATAGAAAAATGCACACACACATAATCTTTACCACCATTATCATCATCACCAGCCTGACTGCGCCCACTCCTGGGCAAAGAACTCTCCCACGTTCCGTCAATCAACCCGCTCCTGCGATTTCTGCTGCCACGTTATACTAGCGAATTACTTAACCTCATCTGCCTGCCACTTAACCTTCTGTTCCCGGGCTCCCTCGCGTGTTTGCCTTCTCTTGGGATACAGTCGGTTATCCTCAATGACCAGAGGTTATCCCGCATAGACGATACGTGCCCGGCGCATGTCCATAGCTGCTTCTTCATTCCGAAAATTATATTAACAGCAGTTTATTACCCAACCCACTCCGTTCACTTCCCGTCTCGGGAGGTTAAACCTGCCGTTTTCTTTTCCATCGCTCGATGTGTCGTCCTCAGTTTCAGTTGAACCCTCTGCGTAAGCCTCCAGGTTACGCACGCACACACCTAGTTAGAGCCCAGCGCATGCGAGTTGGCACAAGCGGAGGGGAAGTTCCCTCAGTATGTCCATGCTTTACACCACTTTACATTTAAATCACTGAGGCTTTTCCTCCGCTCTGCTCCAGAGCGGCCTTGGGAATGTGAAGTTGAATATTTGTAGAGTTACGCGAGATCGGATTCGAAAAAAAGTTAGCTGTTGGCCTTACTTCCTACAACGTTACAATTTGTTGCTAGCGTACTCATTGCTTGGCTTTTGTGGCGAAGCAGATTTTTATTTGTGTACTGCAGACATTTAAAGGTTTTCTATCTATCTATCTATCTATCTATCTATCTATCTATCTATCTATCTATCTATCTATCTATCTATCTATCTATCTATCTATCTATCTATCTATCTATCTATCTATCTATCTATCTATCTATCTATCTATCTATCTATCTATCTATCTATCTATCTATCTATCTATCTATCTATCTATCTATCTATCTATCTATCTATCTATCTATCTATCTATCTATCTATCTATCTATCTATCTATCTATCTATCTATCTATCTATCTATCTATCTATCTATCTATCTATCTATCTATCTATCTATCTATCTATCTATCTATCTATCTATCTGTCTGTCTGTCTGTCTGTCTGTCTGTCTGCCTGTCTGTCTGTCTGTCTGTCTGTCTGTCTGTCTGTCTGTCTGTCTGTCTGTCTGTCTGTCCATAATTACCATCTATAGCTATAGTGAAGAGGGTTTGACGATTACGCCTGTTTAGTCATGACATAAATAATGGGAAACAGGATTACGAGTTGGGTGAGTTGGTGGATGTTCATCGTGGAATATTTTACAGGGCAACGGGTTACATACGGACAGAAAAAGAACACAGCACTGAACTCTCAACTTAACTTTATTTGTAAAAAGAAAGGACATATATAGGAGACAATGAGTCATCGAAACTGTGTGCATGGGCACACGTGTTAGCTACAGCACAACACGCTTCATGTCTTGTCTAACAGGAAGATATATTATTCATCTCGAAGAGTGATAGATGGATTTAATGAAAACATCTTCAGCTATCTCACGCGTGCGCTGATCCACATGTCTATATTTGATGGAATTTTACAGCAAATAGGGCACACATCCGCTCTATCTACCATGCGCTGCCAAATGATACGAGATTACAGCACCTGATAGTGTCCGCTCATTCTCTTGTAAGCGCACGTTAATGTACCGACCTGTTTGACCGGTGCATTAGTGAAGTGTGAAGAAGGCAAAAAAAAGCAAGAACTGTCAGTTTTCTTTTCAGTGAATACGCCCAAGATTGGAATGCCGCTAAGAGCAATTGTCTCAAAAAAAAAAAAGACGCTTGGAAAATAAATGTTTCGCGGCATCTTGAAAGAAATTTGGAGCGTTTGAAGTTTTGTGATCCCCTAGGAATTTCTAACTCAGAATCTGCCATCACATTACTATAAGAACGGCCTTCTTTGTACGCTAAGCATTCAGTAGAGACGCAGAAGATTTGTATTATTCTTTGCCCCAATATGAAGCGTTGAAGTGTATCAAACAGTTCGTAAAAGAGGATGACGATGAGTTACTGTTTCAGAGCCAGTGTGGTATTTCCGTTGAGTCGTTCCTAGAGCTCGTAAAGGTGTACCTGAATTCAACCGTTGTGTCTTGGGAGGGCAATACTTTTGTCCAGAAATCTGGCATCTGCATTGGGTAATGTGTAGCACCTGTAATTAGCGATATCTTTCTTGCTTTTGTAGACAGGCAGCTGCAAAAGCATTTGAATGCGTTAGCGTCACGCGTTGTTCGATATGTCAATGACTTCTTAGTTGTACTGGACACTAACATTTGCTCTGTACTGGTTGTTAAAAAATATTATGAAGGTTTTTAAGGAATATAGAATGGCGTTGCATTTCACTTTGGAGCAGCCAAAAACGAAGAGCTGCAGTTCTTCGACTTAAGACTGACTTTCGTTAAAGATCCCATTTGTTGGCAATACCAACCGAGATCCATTAAGCCGATCTTGAATTTTAATTCTGGCCATTCAAAAACCGCCAAGAGAGGCATTGCGTCAACTGTGCTGGATGCTGCTCTTCAGAAGTCATGCGAACACCTTACGTCGCAAGCTTCTGATACACAGATTGCCCGCCTTGAAAATTCCGGCTTTCCGAGTGACGTGATTTGCTCCGTATCGGAAAAACTTAAATGAAAGATTAAGAAGTTTCATCGCCGTGACTCTAGTGCTCCAGAGGTTAGCAATAAAAAGAGGCATGCAGTTATTTCATACACACACAGAACCGCGCATGGTTTGAAAAACATTGGTGCTCGTTATGGCGTAAACGTATTGTTCTTCCCGGCTGTGGTGGCTGCATTTCCGATGGAGGCGGAAATGTCGTAGGCCCATGTGCTCAGATTTGGGTGCACGTTAAAGAACCCCAGGTGGTAAAAATTTCCGGAGCCCTCCACTACGGCGTCTATCATAATCATATGGTAGTTTTGGGACGTTAAACCCCACAAATCAATCAATCAAACGTATTGTTCTCAGCACGTAATAAAGTGGGTAACATGTGTGACTTGGTCAATAGAGTGTTGAGTCAGCAGCTAGGGAAAGGGAAAAAATGTGTGTGTCTCCAATCATGTCCACAAATATGTGCCTTGTGCTACTGGCGTAGTTTATGTCTTTCCACTATTTTGCGGCTGCGAATACGCAGGCAAACAGGCCGGCCCATTATAACGTGCGCTTACGAAAGCATGAGCTGACACTATCAGGTGCTGCAATCACGTCTCAGTTGGCAGCGCGTTGTAGATAATGTGGATGTGTGCCCTACTTGCAGAAAACGTCCAATAAATATAGACATGTGGATTAGTGCACGAGTGAGATAGCCGAAAATGTTTTCATTAAATTTAATAACAAGTACACAAGTCATCAATCTGTCACTGTTCAAGATGAAGAGTATAACTTCTTGTTAGACAAGACATGAAGCGTGTTGTGCTGTAACACATGTGCCCATGCGCACAGTTTCGATTACTCATTGTCTGCTATATATGTCGTTTCTTTTTACAAATAAAGTTCAGTTGAGAGTTCAGTGCTGTGTCCGTTCTCTGTCCGTATCTAACCCGTTGCGCTGTAAAATATTCCACAATGTATAATGGGAAAACTTCGTCACGTATGGCGTCAAATACGTTCTTCCAGACACGTGTGGCAAATAGTCGTAAAGCAGTGGCTGTGGTACGGGCCTCAGGTGGCAGTTTATATTCATCACGATCAGCGCACAGTTT
Source organism: Rhipicephalus microplus (assembly GCF_013339725.1). Taxonomy (NCBI): domain Eukaryota; kingdom Metazoa; phylum Arthropoda; class Arachnida; order Ixodida; family Ixodidae; genus Rhipicephalus; species Rhipicephalus microplus. The sequence continues at coordinate 167,656,658 of NC_051171.1, read as the reverse complement.
ATATTGCCACGTTCACTCCTCAACTTTTCTTATGACCCCGTTACGCTGTACGCGACTCTCAGCGCAAACCGTGCCTACAGTGTTCGAGAACCTTCGGGACTGCAGTAGATCATTTTGTTGAGATAACGCCCACTTCGTTAACATTTCAGATTATTGTGAAACATACGTCGCCGCTAGCGATAACGCTAGAATGTTCGATGGCGAGTGTGTAAATGCCGACTCGCTTCGCCGCTTGTCAGTTGATCGACAGCCGACGCTCTGTTCACTGCTGGTAGTGCCAGTGTCTTACTTTTATTTTGCATCGACACAAGTTCGGCTGGAATAAACAGTTTCTTCTTCGACCTGGAGTCTGCCCCTTCGTTCACGTCAAATATATTCCGAGGAACGGAGAGAACAGACATTGATAATTTGAATTCTAGCGCGTTAAAAAAATAATATCAGCCGCGTTGACCCCATGAGTGCAAAGAATACATGTTATGGCCCTAGTGGAACCTAACCCAAGCATTGTGCATGACAATCGAGTATTTCATCACAGTGTCACGCCCCGTCTCGGAACTGCCTTTTACCCTTTGCCGGCGTTATGTTGGCGTAACGTCAGTTGTGGTTGCAGTGCTGTCCATCAAGCTCTAAACACATTAAATATGTGCTACATTGACAGAAATTTAGGTTAAGTGCCATCCCCTACAGTTATTCGCTATTTGATTGATATATGGGGTTTAACGTCCCAAAACCACGATATGATTATGAGAGATGCCGTAGTGGAGGGCTCCGGAAATTTCGACCACCTGGGGTTCTTTAACGTGTACTCAAATCTGAGTATACGGGCCTCCAAACATTTCCGCCTCCATCGGAAATGCAGCCGCCGCAGCCGGGACTCGATCCCACGACCTGTGGGTCAGCAGCCGAGTACCTTAGCCACTAGACCACCGCGGCGAGGCAAAATTAGTCGCTACTCAGGGCTACAAGCACAGGTGCTAGTTATGAGCTTACCACTTCTCCATGGTGTTTGTAATACGCATATGTTGCTCTTGGCATCGTTACGCAGCTTTAAACAAATAGTTTTATAAAACGCATGCAACTGTTCAACATGTGTGCCTGTGTGTATAAGATTTGTACATATGCTTAGCGTCATTTCGTAGCATTTAGCTAAAAAAAATGCACTTCAGTCACTTTCCCTCCACATGCTTTATGTATCACATCGACTTCCATGGTACGTGACATCTGCCGAATTTTACAGGAAAAGCTGTTACGAAATCACAACAAGGGTCGCATTCGCCATAGTTGCCCACCACTGCCACAGTCATCGGTGTTCGTAACTACTATTGCAAAAAGTGAATAAACCACAGAGTCACAACAGGATCGAACACGTCTCCCCTGCGTACCAGCCCAGTAGTGTACCACTGAGCTACGCTGGTGCTTGGACCTCCGTGGCATACTGACCCTAGACAGGTGTCATGTCGGGAAAATGCGTGTAAGAAAGCGTTTTAGAGCAGCAAAGGAACAACCAGTAGTCACACACTGCGAATTGCGTAACGAGTGGATCGTAGAATAGTGCTCCCTCCTTCAGGAGGGCTCAGGGACACCCCTTTCCTGTGTACCCTTCAAATTTATTATATATTTGATTTGCTTGACAGTTTCATAAGTGCGTCCAACTTTTTAAATGGTTGCTAATGTCATAGTGTGTAGCTGTGCTCAACACCCCTTAGCTGTCAGTCTGGTGAAATCGCCACTGCCGCTCGATCGGTTACCCTAGTGCCTTACTAAAACAATGCGATTCCGTGAGCTGGAAACCCGAGTTGGTTTTTCAATTTTATTTCAAAGAACAATTTTAATTTTTATATTAAAACCTGATTTCTAAGGACAAGATGGCCGCCATGGCAGGATGCGTGTCGCCCTTGTGGTTTTAACGCCCCTCCGCAACTTGTCGGGAGAGGAGGAGTGACCACAAAGCCATCGGCGTAGTCATTGAGTGGTGCCACCTCCCGCGAAACAGTCGATTGAGCCGTTTTATGGAGCGCGACGGTGCACTCATAGCACGCGGTGAGCGTACATATGGGGACCGCCGAATGGCCCTTTTATTCTGCCCTTTGCCCCGAAAATTGGCCCCGCAATTGGCCGCTTGTTTGGTTCAATTCTCAGGACCGCAGATAAATGACATGCCGACACCCACCTCAAGTTGGAACACCGCGTTGATAGGGTCCATTCGAGGCCGTGGAGCGGCAGTACAACGGTCAATGCACTAATGCGTTTGTTGGGCCCTTGACACCAGCTGTGCCCGGGTTTCGCTCCGACCTGTAAGCCATATATTTGCATAGCGCAGCAACCTCAGAAGTGAATAATGATGTGCACTACTTCACTTTCCCCAATTTTGCCCGTGTTACACAGCTTGTCTGTCTTACGCATTGCTGACGTATTTACTCTTCTTTTATCGTGGCGTTGACGTTACTCTACATTGCAGAATCTTACAAAGGAGACTTGCAGCTTTACCAATCACCTCGTCAAACTAGGTGCGCAGTTTTCTTCCCGATACAATGAACGAGAAAAAACGAGGCTTGAACTTTAGGCTGTGCATGATAGAGATACGAAGGCCCACGTCGTCGCGAGGATCCTCGTCACCAGTGGGGCGCACGAATGAAATCGCCGAAAGATGCGCGGCATTGCGTTCCTCCAGTTGTCACATCGATATTCAAGGCGTCATCTGCACTTTCGAGGCATACAGGCAAACAAAGGCAATTCATCGTGCGCCGTATTTCCAACGGTCCATGAGGCCATCATGGCGAGGATGTGCATAAACTATCACCTGACTGTTCCAAGCATAGTTATAATTCTTGGCGTTTAACGTCCCCCCACCGAGATATGATTGTGAGGGACGCCGTGGCTTAGTTAATTTTGACCACCTTGGGTTGTTTAACGAGCACCTGAGTTAATAAGCATTTCCGGCTACAGCGACTTTCGGGTTGGCACCAGTCGAGTGCCATGACTGCACCTCTGGCAGGACTGTCCCGAGCATGTCACACATAAGCAGTCACTTGAAAAGAAACTGCACTTGCTGGACCCAGAGTGAACGATCTCATTAGCGAAAATTCAATGCCCGCGGGGATGAATGTCCGCCTGCTCCTCGCTTCCCCCGCGAAGTTCTCGCATCATCTCGCGCGTCACCTCTAGCTGGTCAAGTGAACCAATGGCCCGCCGTATAAATCACCGCATCCTGACCCCGCAACGGGGCGTGCTCTGTGACCGGGAAGCGGGACTCGATTTGGCGTGGTTCTCTTCTGTTCAGGACTCCCCGCGGATTCCTGGCAGGTCGTTTGGGGACAGATGTCAGAGGGCGAACGACGCACGTTTGTGGTGCGTAAACTACAAACTACCGCGTGGTGGAAATCACAGCGGCAGTTACTCACCCGAACCATTTGGCGACGCGAAAACATGCGCGTTATCTGGACCAGATTAAGGTTACTTCAAATATAACAACACGCATTTATGTATTTGCGAGCTGAACGTAGAGCTTAGTAAACTTACTTCTGTAATTTTTGTTCGTTAAAGATTTGGCTAAGTTGTGAAAGGCCGACAGTTTTTTTTGTTGTTATGGTTTGTAAGAGCTACTATGGTGCCTTTAACCATGCTGGCTACGGCTTTCACCATTGCACACGTAGCTAAACGAGCAAAATAAAATTAAATAAAAACACTGAGGACCCTTCTGAACACATGCTAAGTTCTGTGCATGTGAATATAACGGTATGAAGGGACTTATGCAACTACGTAGCGGAAGAGTCTGTTCTTTTCGCTAATCCTGGCATGTACCAACCTAAGCAGGAGACCGCAAGACGATTCAGACGTAGACGGCTAGATAGGCTTTACGGCAGGGTGCACAACACGAATACAAAGGGGCAAGATCGCTGAATATCAACTGACTTTTATTACTGAAGAAGATCGCGTAAGTATAGGCACTTTTTGACGCATTCATCGTTCAAACACATGGGGTGAGCCTGGTGGAAAAATCACTGCCAAAAGCACTGTGAGCCTGGCATGTAGTCATGCTTTATATGCATATAATAATTATCATGTTTAGGACGCGTCATTTAACATTGTCGTCTATTCACGTAATGCTACTAAATTTGGAATATGTGGAGCTAGCGAAACGGCTGCAAGTGCACTATGAGCGTAGCATGTAGTCATGTAGTCATGTTTTACGTGACACGCATGTCGTGATTATTATGTCTGGACGTGTCATTTACCTTCTTCGTCTATTGATGTCGCATAATACCGAATTTGGTGTATGTCAAGCTAGCAAAACGGCGGCGAGCGCATCATGAGCGTGGTATGTTATCATGTTCTTAGATGACAGGCATATCATGATTATCATGTTTGCACAAGTAATATACCTCCGTGATCCATTCACGTCACGTAACACCAAATTACGTTATGTGAAGCTAGCGAAACGGTCACGAGCGCACTATGAGCATAGAATGTAGTCATGACTTACATGACATGCATGTCATGATTTCCACGTTAGGGTCTGCCACTTTTGCTCGCAATGCAGTCATGTAATACCGTACCAGTTTTGCAATATGTCATATGAACGAAACCACCAAAACAGCAACAAGACCGTTAAATGTAAATCATGGCATTCAGGGCATACATGCCATGGTTTTCCTGTTATGACTAGTCAGTTATGCTTGCCATACAGTCATGTTATGACATGCCAATTTTGGTATAGATACCATTATTGAAACAGCCAAGAGAGCTAAAGTTGTACGTGGCTAGCTAGCTAGATAGATAGATAGATAGATAGATAGATAGATAGATAGATAGATAGATAGATAGATAGATAGATAGATAGATAGATAGATAGATAGATAGATAGATAGATAGATAGATAGATAGATAGATAGATAGATAGATAGGGTCAAAGTCACCGAAGTTCGCTAAGAAACAGTTCGCATTTAAAAGTTGAAGTTTGGTCTGCTACCTTGGTGTTTCTGCTGCCGCAATGATAAACCAACTAGACCACTAGTAGATTTTAAACAAATGAATAAGACACATATACGGCCAAAGTGCTTTTGGTTCACAAGTAAATAGTTCGCGTTTAAAAATCGGGATTCAAGCGGGAACCGAACGTAGGCATTTTCGGTGGCAGTGACGCATTCAGCAATTGCGGCACAGGTACGTTTCCTCAAAACTACTATAACCCTTCGCGGCATCAAGCATTATGTCTCCCCTTTACTGTTTACTAGCTTCTTTTTTCAAACATAACTTAACGTTCTTTTATGCGAAATTTTGATGAATTCTTGCGGGACTTACTTGAGTTCACGGACAGTTCTTCAAGCGGCGACTAGGGGGGCTCGGTTCAAATAGATCCCATTTTTGTCGACTTTTCGGAACCATTCGACCTCCATGACCGCCTTGTAAATAAGCTTTGGTGCCTCGGTACTCACTGAATAATTACTTGCCGCAACACCTTTTTACAAGCCGTAATGCGCAGTGCGGCTAATAATTACTGCTCTTCACCAAACACTGTCACCTTCGGTATCCCTGAGACTGCTGGTTAAATGCACGTAACTGACTTGCCAACTAACAAAGACTAGCCTTAGACTATTGGTGAACAACTGGGTGATCGGTTCTGTTATAGGACACCAATTATCGTGTGCTGGAATGGGGCTGTTTGTCGTCTCGAGTGGAAAACGTGGATCTTTTATCGACAAATGCCTGCGGAGTTATAGAGCACCTAGAACTTCCCATTCCTCGATATTGCATTTATATGGTTAGCAGAGATTCCAAGATTGCTGATTGCATCGCTGCGCGCATGCTCGTCGATAGCTCAGTTCTCTTTTCCGCGTTGGCCGTCTGTCTGTCTGTCTGTCTGTCTGTCTGTCTGTCTGTCTGTCTGTCTGTCTGTCTGTCTGTCTGTCTGTCTGTCTGTACATTTGTCTGTCTGTCTGTCTGTCTGTCTGTCTGTCTGTACATTTGTCTGTCTGTCTGTCTGTCTGTCTGTCTGTACATTTGTCTGTCTGTCTGTCTGTCTGTCTGTCTGTACATTTGTCTGTCTGTCTGTCTGTACATTTGTCTGTCTGTCTGTTTGTCTGTCTGTTTGTCTGTCTGTCTGTCCGTCCGTCCGTCCGTCCGTCCGTCCGTCCGTCTGTCTGTCTGTCTGTCTGTCTGTCTGTCTGTCTGTCTGTCTGCCTGTCTGTCTGTCTGTCTGTCTGTCTGTCTGTCCGTGTGTCCGTCCGTGTGTGCGTGCGTGCGTGCGTGTGTGTGTGTGCATGCGTGTGTGTGTGTGTGTTTACAGCTGACTCATTATTCGTGGAAGCTTGATGCATTGCAGTTCTGGCATAACAATTGGAATTGCGTGCTTGTCCACAAAGGATACATACGACACCCCGAATACATAGCGGAACAATTAGCTGCACTCGTGCTTTTTGGCACTCCTTTGCAGCGTAAAATAATAATAATTCCCGGTATTTTAACAACCACAACTACCATGTGACTGTGGGAATTTCGACCAGCTGGGGTTCTTTAAGTTGCCCCTAAATAGGGGCCTTGAACATTTTCGCCTCCACCAGCTTCCGCAGCTGGTATTCGATCCCGCGAGCTGGGGATTACCAGTCGAGCACCATGACATTTCGTCCACCATGGGAGGTGGATGAGTAAAAATAAAGCAGAAATCGTCACTGAGCGTTTTTTTTTTGTTTCTATCGCCAGACCTGGCGGCCGCACTTCTGTATGAAGGGGTGTCCGTGTGACTCACCTTGCGCTGTCGACGCGATCCTTCCCGGTGCGTTTCGCCGGATAACTTCAAATTACTGTGATAATCACTCAAGCCTGCGGTCACCACGGAAAGAACAGACTAACACAAGTGACCGGTGGCTTGGAGCCGCAAAATAGCGACACGCGGCGCTGTTGTTGCCGAGCACTTTCGACTTTCGCAAGCAGGAGTGGCCGGCGGAAAGCAGCCCATCTAGCCCTAAAACGAAAGTCCTAATTTTAAAGAAACGCTTGTTCACTGCTTATCGGTGGATGTGGTCATGCGCATGATTCATTGTCTAATTTTTTCGCTGCAGTCGCGAACGCTATCTTCATCGCAGTTGACTCAAAAAAGCTGCTTGTTGGAACGCTTTCCGCCGGCCACCCCTGATTTGAAAAATGGAATGTGCCTGGCACTTTTGGGATCAGAGTGCGCGGGAAAAACAGCGCCACAAACCTGAGTATTGTCGGCAACCGGTCACCTGTGCTAATTCATTGAGACTGTACATACATAAACATTCAATGAACCGAGGGGCCCTTCGTTGCCTACTATAAAGATGGACCAATTGATTCATCTATTATGGAAAGGGAAGGCCAAGGTCTCTCTTGGGAAGATTGAAGGATGGGGAGGGGTGATAGGCAAACGCTAGATCACGCACGCCAAGCTGCTACTTATTCCGAATTGGGATAATTTGACAAACCGATGAGGGTTCTCGAGGATTTACTTTCGTGCCGCTTCCAAATCGAGATGTAAAAATATGGCGTTGTTTTTTCGGTAATTATGTAGGGCAGGAAAGTGTAGAATGAGGGACTCCATATTAGCTATGCATGATGAGTGTAAAAAGGTACATATGCAGTGTTCCGGTAAGCAACAGTCCGCCATTTATTGTGGCTGCGTTTGCAAATAGTTTGCTAAAGAATATTTCCTGGGATCGGCTAAGGGCGATGCTCTCATAGATACGAGGAGGGGTGACATCTTTGAGTCACTCGCGGTTATTATACTTCAGCAAGCGCCCAAGGCGTGTCATTTCAACGTGAGAGCTCGGTGACAATTTGCGTAAGGGTGGTGAGATTGGGATATCCATGTAAGAGTGGTCGGAGCATTTGAAGTGGCGAGGCTGCGTCCCACTTCGTTATTTCCCCTTTGGATCCCCGCGTGTCTAGGCTACTCTAGTGTCAATGTCATCTTCCGTTGCGCAGGAGAGGATACTAAAGCTGCGACCTTTTCTATGTAGATGTTTGCTTAGGTGCACCACTAGATAGATCCATTCTGCCTAGTTCAAAGTTCGACGAAATCTCGTCAGGCGAGGGGAGTCCATTGAAGCAGGCACTTGCCTTGTTCAAATAAAAACAAACATGCATAACCGTTTCGGGGCCGCTTGTTCACAATGAAGAGCACGCAGAAGGGCGTGACTGTGATGGGTGGCGCATCTCGAGGAGATTACCCGGCGTCTGGTTAATCGCCTCTTTAGTCGTATGAATGTGCAGTGATTCTAAAAGTAGCCGTGTCGATAGGGAAGACAGGCTCAAGTTTGGGCAGCGCCGTTCGCCGCCTAGCGGAGAGAGGGCAAAGCTCCGGTCACTCGGACGGGCCGCGCTTGCTTGGTTGCCCATTGCGCGCACGGAAAACGTGTTCCTTAGGGGCTTTTATTTCACACGCTATGGGCGCCGCTCAATTGTGATCCCGGAAACTAGGCACACACTCCTGCTGCATCGTGAGCTGCTACAAAAATTTAAAATTGTCTCGGAGTTGAAAACTACCGAAAAGTTCTACTGTTTTCAATGCAAGCAGTGCGAGGAGCAAATGCATCAAATGTAGATTATGGCAGTTCGTCGATACTTCCGCGGTCTTGTCTCTTTTAGGAATCTTTTGTAGTGCATAGTTCTACCAACTATTTAAAGGGGAGAAACGTGATGGTCGGACTCATATGAAAAGGAAGTGCGTTTGTAAATTGAAACTACAATAAATAGACAACTTCTGTACATTCTGAGACCGGGCACCGGCTTTCCGAGGCAACCATTTGTAATGCGAAAGTGGCTGAGCTTGCTAGCGTAATACACCACTGTTAAATACTGTACCATGAGCCCTGCAAGTGTTTTATTCAGCTAATGGCTGTAGACTTCTCGTCACCGTTCAGTGTCAACAGATTTATGCAGTGTGTTCTTTAACGTGCACCCGAATCTCAGAACACGGACCTACAACATTTCCGCCTCAATTGAAAATGCAGCCGCCGCAGCCGGGTTTCGATCTCGCGACCTGCGGGTCAGCAGCCGAGTACCTTAGCCAATAGACCACCGCGGTGCGGCGACGTGTACGAGCTTCTACATCAGCTTGTTATTTGGTACATGTGTGATTTTAACGACGTATGTGCCAAACACTCTTGCAAGAGCCCCACTGACGGCTTGCACGTAGGAAACAACAGCACGTTTTGGTCTGTCGTCTTCACGAAATTAAGCTCTTCGGGGTAAGCAACTGAAGACAGCAAATGTTGAGTCCCCCTGCAGGAGCTGTGAACGTTAGCCGTTGTTACTAAGATCCGTCCTTAGGTTACAGCCAGCTCTGACATTCTAATTCATTGGTATCGCACTCATTGATTCGTCTTGCGCCGTAACTGTTTTTTTTTTTTTTGCGTTACAGGCGGCGACTTCAGCTTCGCTCATCGCAAGGTGAATGGGGTGTTGAGAATTTACATAACCTCAGTCCCACTTATTTATTTGTATTATTTGGTTTGAACCAGGTGAAACACAGAGTCTAAACTTTCGTGTCATCTAGCCAGATGCTCAGCCGCCGTCTGGGCGTTATGGTGTTCGACTGCTAAAACGCAGGTGGCGGGTTCGAATACCGGTTGTGGCGGCCACATTTAGATAGAGGCGAAATACTTGAGGCTCTTGTACACATGCATATTTGGGTGAAAGTTGTTAAGGTTGATCAATTATTGATATACTGGCTTCATGCCAATACAAACCTCTTGCATGCAGTACCATAAAAAACTTGGCACTGTATGGTGCATGTTTTGGCTGTAGCAGAATGTAATAAGTAAATAAAGTAACAAGTATACATTTTAACAGTTTGCATTCAGTGGGGGTTTTCAAAGGCCTTGTTCACGCCCATAGACAATTGCTTTGATAATTTCAAAATTTTAATGTTTAAACCAGAAGTGATAAGCTAACGTGATGTAATGTAATCTGAAAGTAAAATTGCTGCTGCAACATTCCTGAGAGTTGAACATAGATGTGATGTACATTTCATATTTCACCGGACGACGCGGCAACAAGATAAAAAAAATGGCAGCATATGCACGGAGTGAATGATGGAGAGTGGGGCGAAGCTTCCGTCCGTTCATTCGTTCATGCTTCCGTCCATCCATGCGTCCGTCTGTGTGACCGTCCGCCCGCCCATCCGCCCATCTCTGTGTGCGTCTGTTCGTGCGTCCGCACGTACATCTGTGCGTCCGCCCCTGCGTCCGTCCATGCGTCCATCCATCCGTGCAGCCATCCGTGCATCCGTTCATGCAACTGTCTGTGTGTCCGTTCGTCCATCTATTCAGCACTCGAAGTACCACCATCTCGCATCTTTTCATCATATATTTTCCTCATATATTTTCCTCATATATTATCCTCATATATTTTCCTCGTATATTTTCATCTTTTCCTCATATAGAACCACCGCCATCCAGTGGACATTCCAAGGACTAAACGAGAGGTGGCACAGACACACGTTTTTACGGCTTGCGCTTCGTGTCTACTTCCCACCTTCAACCACCTCGAGTTCATGGTATATACCAGTTCACTGTATTCATGGCACTGCGGCTCAACGCTCGCTAAACCTTTCTAAAACCAAGGAGTTTACGCCCAGCGAGTATAACGTAGCAACCCTTTCTTGTCAGATAGTGCTCAATATACATGCCAATGGCTGCTAATGGGGAATGAGAGACAGGAGAATTCAGCTTTCAGTTAACGTGCGCGCTGCGAATTTTTTATTGTTCAACAACGCACAGGATAAATCTCCCACCGGCACCATCTTGCCGGTCAAAACGTAAGACTGGTTACACATTACGACTACGACTACTACGAGGGAGGAACGGGTGCCGATTTAAGGAGCTTCACCCCTAAAAAAATGCCCCCCACCTCCCCGAAGGGAATCGTGAGAAAATGCGAATGCATCGCGCAACAACGGCGTCTCGCACGTGAGAACCCAGTGTTAGAAGAATGTTTTCTTTTTTTACACCGTGCAGCCAATAACGCCATTCACCGCACGTGGCGTTTTTATGTCGTGAAAAACGCGGTATTCGTTCCCAGCACTAGTAGCTATATCATGCACGGTTATAAAATACTATGAACAAAACAAACAGCGTTCGCGGCTCGGCGTTGGCGTTTCACAGCGGTGTCTCGAGCACACATTTCCGGATGTTCCTGAGAGGCGCCCAGCCAGTGAACGGTCGAGAGTCATGCAGGTGCGAGCGGACGGGAAAGCGGGGCGCAGGGAGGAGAGACAGTGAACGGTGAGAATAGGAGAGGCGAAGCACTGCACCTACATTCTCATACACTCCCTCGCACCACATGCTCCGGTTGCTAGGGGCGAGGATAAGTGCGTGCGCGCGCAGCTGTTGCTATGGGAGAGGGTGGTGGACGGATCCCGATGGACGGCTGACATAGCGCGACTAAGAAATACATTTCGCATTAAAAAAAAGGTATACCTGTCACTCTATGTTTACGAAAACCGAATGTTTGTCTGAACTAACTGCAGAAGGAAAACAAATGACATAGAAAAGGTTTAAGCTATTTTGCACAGGCGAATGGGATTTAAAGACTACAGTAAAGAGAGACTGAAAGAAAGGGTGAGCGCACGCACACAATGTCACACAAATCTGCTGGAAGCCGCTTCGTGTGGTATACGTACGGCAACGCTATCAGTCTACAGCCGGCTTTGCTTAGAAATTTCGCCAATAGTGTGTGACCTTAATTTACGGCGACTTTTCAGGATGACATTTTAGGATAGTCGCTACCGATTCAGTCTGTGGTTAAAGCGAGCGAGAGTGATTAGACGGGATTGTGTTTGTGCAGCGTAGCGAGGACAGTCGCGGAAGGCAAGGCCTCCTCTATGCAACCGCCGCCACAAAGAGCGTTGCCGGCCCTTCCTATGCGAAGCAGAAATGTCGATTTGTGAGTACACGACCAAGATGCTGATGCAAACACATGCAATATGACTGGATCGGCAATTTCAGGACCGTGAAAATAATCGACTTGAAAAGGCGTGCTGTGATTAGGAGGATATACACACAACTTGTTTGTCACTATATATGCTACTCGGCAGCGCACCGGCAGCATGAAACACGTCGGACGGCGGATATACGGAACACGCAGTTTATTTAACAATATAACAACAGAGTCGAGAGAGGAAGCTTTACAGAGAAACATGTGCCACCCTTCCGGGTATAGGGATGTGCACGCCTAAAGGAAATGGTCGATCACGTGGATAACCCCATTGGAGGCGACGTTATCCGGGTTGTTGACGTTGACCCCGTTTACTGTGATACACTCTGAAATTGGAGAATAAGTGGCATTGATCATCGAGTTAAGAGGTGATGACGGCAAGCGCTTTTTATACCCGAGTTGAGATAGTGAATTACCCATACTGAATACGTTAGGGAACTACTTTTGTTTGTTCAATCAAACCGTGTGCCTCATAATTGCAATGCATAAGTTTCAATGTGTATCTTTAGCTTTGTTATCTACTCTGCTACACATGAGAACGAGACAAGTTTAGTAGAAATTACAACTAATTACATGCATGGTGTGTTGTTTTTCGGCTATCAAAAATAGGGGCAAGGACCTTTGTCTAGCTGTCAGCTCTTTGATCTTCTCCTCGCGTTTGTTATCTTGATGTAATGGATGCCAAATAAAACTGCTTGATTGATCGATTATTTTATCACTTGAATTCAGAAGCGTTTAAAGTAAAGCTTTTGAAGACATGCGTACACTGAATCTTGAAGTCTACATTTAACGCACTAACCTAACAGCATTGTTAATGAACACTCCATGGTAGATACGAGGGTACAATTGCTGATATATGAAAAATCTTCCTTTCTATCTTTAAGATGAGCCTTTTTATTTCAATCATACGGCTTTAAAAGGGTTGGTGCATTTAAGTTAACGCTGTCACTCGATAAAAGAACAGAGTAGCGAAAGGCAAGAAAGAAATGAAAACATCGCAAGATGATGAAGTGCGATAAGGAAAGCAAACATACGTGCCATTATATGATTGAGATCTAACAGACAATAATGCCAAGAAATGTATAGAGGGAGTTATTAAACGAACTGTAATGTAAATTTGAAAAATAAAGGTGGGTGAAAAGACGACTTGCCAGGGGCAGGAACCAAACCTGCGACCTTCGAATAACGCTTTCGATGCTCTACCAACTGAGCTACCTCGGCGGCTATCCCTTTATTGGGTATATATGTGAAATAAACGTTGTGACCACTCACGAAGGATCTACTTGGCTACTTACAACGCTACAACCACTCAACCACCATGCCTGCCTATATATATATGTATATAAAGTAATGCCCTAACATATAAGTATACTACTTGAGAACGTGAAAGGAGTTGTGTCAGTAAATTAACTTTCAGGTTAATGTCTTTATAGGAAATTCGTGCCTTCTAAAACCTTTACGTACAAGTAGGTCTCTCACTTTTCGTGGTTAAGCCATTCCGTCATAGCTGGCTACACAATTAAGAGGCTTGTTACCTCCCGTCCTTCCCCCACATGTATAATGCCGGCCCTTAAGAGTAAATTACGACGATAATGATTACAGATACAGAATAACAAAGAAAATGGAGGAGAAACAAGTGCGTACCCGGGATGATGCTCATTTTGAGCTCGAGGCCACCGACCGTCTTGAGGACTTGGTTCTCTTGCACGCCGGCGCTGTACACGGTTCCAAGGACAATGTGGCGGAGTAGCAGGGCTGCGAGGTCAGTGAATAGCAAACATTATTTGCGTTTATACATATTTTTAATACTAGCGAACTATATGTATATGCACGTGTGAGTCAGCCGGCTTTCTGTCATGTTTACTAGAATGTCGTAACTCGAATTTCTTTTAACTTCTCACCGCTGTTCGTTTAAACACGCAGCCTGCTATCGCCCGGCTCTACGTCGACAGGCTTCTAGGCCATGTCCAGATGTATTCGTCGACTTGTGCGAACAAGATGAGGATCGCCTCCTGGCACAAGAAGGGCATATCTTCTCGCACTGCCGTGGAGCCTTGCTAGGCACCGAGTCGGTGCGTTTGTCACTATAAAGCCGTTATCTTGCGCTTCGCGAAGAATAAAGTTTTATGACTTCGCTAAGTGGTACGCCCATTATTTTCCCACCTGTTGCAGTTAAGAGCGCTCTGTACAGGTGAGATACAGACGTGACTGCTGTCAATCTATCTATCTATCTATCTATCTATCTATCTATCTATCTATCTATCTATCTATCTATCTATCTATCTATCTATCTATCTATCTATCTATCTATCTATCTATCTATCTATCTATCTATCTATCTATCTATCTATCTATCTATCTATCTATCTATCTATCTATCTATCTATCTATCTATCTATCTATCTGTCTGTCTATCTATCTATCTATCTATCTATCTATCTATCTATCTATCTATCTATCTATCTATCTATCTATCTATCTATCTATCTATCTATCTATCTATCTATCTATCTATCTATCTATCTATCTATCTATCTATCTATCTATCTATCTATCTATCTATCTATCTATGTAGCCGCCTACGCTTGTGTGCTCTCGTGGTCACCTCCTCAACTTGGCGTGAGCCAAAATTACCATGGGAGGGTAACATTGTTTTAGGAACATAACGCGCTGGTCAAGACATGAATAATGTCGCAATCCCGTCACGTACGTCGTCTAACACTTCCCGCCAGACAGTAGCACATACCCACAGGTGGGTATGTGCCACTGTCTCCCGCAATACACAGATACAGGACTTTAATACGGCACCTGTAAAAATGATCTCGATGAATGCGGCTTCATATGATGCCGTATCTTGAAATTGGCTAACGCTAATTATGGCGACTATGACACGCAGTCAAAGAAACAGGATAAAGTGTACAGTTATTGGGGGGAATAGCAAGTTCTGGTCATAAAGCGCCCCAATCGGGGACACGTGCCACAGTGTTAGCGGCGACAAGTGTACAGTGCGACAGTTGAATACATACCCTTGAGAGCTTCCCTGTCCCGCAATACGTTTTCCATGCCCACGGAGTTTTTGAATGCCTGGTCACTTGGAGCGAAAATCGTGTATGGTCCTACTCCTGCGAAAATCGGAGGAACGCAACGGGAGGCTTAAATTCCTGAACAGACGCAAGTTTTGATGATGACGATCATGATAATGATGATGACACCTCAAACATGGCTCATACCCACTCAGGGAAATCGACCAAAAATTCATTATGAGACATCTTCAGTATTAAATATTGATAAGAGAAAAAGAACGTACGCAAAACGGAGTGTTATTTTTTCGTTACGATCAGACAGTATCATAGTGAGAAATGAACGTGTATATAGATAGTAATATAAAAAATAAAGCTTTTCAAAATTTTGAACTATTGCTGCAATAATCTGGTTTAATTGCGTCGTCTTTAGTTATGTGAGACTCCACTCAGCGAAAAACAGCGAGACTGATGGCGCTGCGAAAGAAAGCCGCCACCAGTTATTTGTTTGACTGAAAACTTACATTTTTGCAGCGCTTAAGCACAACCACAAAAGAAAGGAACATGGGACGACGGGACATGTCCCGTAATCATGTGCTTCTGCGAACCTTACTTTGAGTTCTCTAAAGAAATGCTATAGCTATGTTTCTTAGACCACGACATTTTTGTGGTTCGATGGTCCGGCATAAAAAATCACTGAAAAGCAAGCGTTCTATAGTTTACCGGAGAGGTACTCCTCGAGTCCGGCAAACTTGATAGCTTCATCTAGCTTAGGGAGCAGGATAGACTGGTGAATGACGTCCAAGATGCTTCCTCCAGGCCGGTGAAGAACTCGGTCGATGGTGTAGAAGACGATGTTGCCCTGCTGCTTTTTGGGGCCGATGACGCCACCAGAAGCGGTTACGACCTGCAGTTGATGGAGTGAAGACATTCGTGGTTGGTCATCACTGCAGCCTTGCCCATTGTGTAGACATGCAGACATTACTGAGGCAAACAAATTCATGGCAGCGTATGGAGGGTGTAGTAAGTGGCTCTGCTTCAACCCACCCAGATGGTTCAGCTACACCAGGGCTTACTTACCCTTCCATTGAAGTACTTGTTGAATCGCAACAAGTTTCCTTCATCAAGTGTCGGGAAGGTCCTATCGTTGTCGATGGTGACCTGACCAGGAACAATGTGGTACAGGACGAGCTGCTTGAGGAGCTGAGTGTCACCTTCTAGCTTCGAGAGTAGCTGTCCCCGAATCTGAGCGATGGCGTCGTCACTTGGAACGAAGATAGTGTAGGCAGCTGCGATATGTAAACAAAAAAGAATATGTTTCTCTACGCAAGCTACGAGTTTTCATGCGTTCCACTGTAAGTGAATTTCGTTGCAGAGCTAACCAAGCTACTTATCTCACACAAGCAAGCACCGATTTCAAGATACCCAACGGCAATTTTTAACCTGCTGTTTAGGACTGGTCCTTCTTTTATATAGTTTCACGAGTCATTGCAGAGCAAAGCCAATTATTGGTAACAGTTCATTGTGAATGCAAAAAAAAGTGAGGCGTATTACGTAAATGGAATGAAGGTGCACCTTTGCTGTCCTTCTCTTCTCCAGTCCATTTTACGTACCACTTTTTTCATTTACAAGGACCCAAAGCAGGCTTCATGTCGGGAAAGGAATCGCGTTAATTTGTGTAACAAATCTTTTTAGAACAAAGGAACAACCAGGCATCACACAATGGAAATAGAATACCGAGTGGGTCATCGAATGCTCCAATTAATTACAATAGAGCACATTAGATAAATCACAATAATTTGCTATGTAATCTGTATCATTTTTATTATATAGCCTCCATTATTCTCACACTTCATTTTTTTTATAAAACCACTCAATTTCGGGCCAATCCCCCACAGTGGTTATGCGCCACAGCTAATCGATGAACAAGAACAAGATGCCTCCCTATTGCACAAAAATATAAATGTCGTAGCGGGTACCCTGTAAGTATGCTTGTAGCAGTTACCGAAAAAATGTGCAGAAAAGGCTTTAAAAAACAGTGCGGCTCCAGCTTTCGCTTTAACAGTGCTGTGCGTCCTGCGCAGACCTGGTACTGTTTTTTTTTCTCTGTACTGCAACAATGTAGCAAAGTGAGTAAAAGGACTTCGTGGTCAATGATCTACAATCCCATTTGCGCACATTAGCAAACATAAAGCGTGAGAACACGGCATGCTATAAGAGAGGTTCAGAATAGCGTACGCAAAACTTTGCGTATGCTCTTCGTCGCAGTAGCTGCCACTGCGCAATCACCATAACGCAAACAGCCGCTAGCATTTGCGGTGCGCCCGCAGCAAATCCAATAAAGATGCTGCCAACAAAGCCCTCTTGCGGTGGCTCAAGCACGCGTCAGCGTTTGCGGGGGACAAACACTATTGCAGAACTCGTAAGGGGAGTTTACGCTAACGGTACGCCCCCAGTGCCGACTTAGTGTACACGCTGTTCTAAAATTACCTGTTAAGCAAACAATAGTTAGACACACGTGACGAATGTTGCTAACTGCGAATAGTTATAGTACCTAAAATGTACATGTTAAATAAAAGAAGTGCGCCTGTGTCGTTACCTTTCTTGTCTTTTTGTTTGTCACACCTCAAATATTTAAAGACACTAAAGATTTTTCGCGTGTAAGTACAATTTCACAAACCCGAGAGCACCACTCTCACCGCAGCAAGAAAACACGCGAAAAGAGGAAGCGGGTGGAAACGCCCCCCTGAGAATCCTGCACCAAATACTATGACGTAGATAATTTAGAAGGAGTCTTCGTAGCTTCTCGTCGATAAAAATAAAATACATTGTCACGTGTGGCTGTCGTAGACCTAGCGTAAAAAAGCTTTAGAACACTTCATCGAGAGAATGTCGGGATAATATGAGAAATGCATTTTGAAATCAGTGGCGCAACACGCGGAGATTTCGACGCGAAAAAAAAATAAAACTTCGATCTTCATTTTCTCCACTAATAATGACCTTATGATAGCAGAACTTATGGTATTAGAATTCGCATCTAAACTGAGTCATTCTTCTTCTTTAGAGTCCCTTCATAACGAATCAGTACCAACTTGCTCGATTTTTGTGTTGCTTCAATGAAAACAAATAATGCAAATGAGTTGTGCAGAAAACCGCAAGTTCCAGAAGGGTCAAGAAGCTTAAGAAGGCAACTAAGAAGCTTTTTTTCTGAAAAATTTCTAAGGATTTCCCTGTGGCTTCGTTCTGCAAACGGGTGCTTGTCTATTTTCCCTTTCTTTAACACACAATATGACTACTAATATTAACAGCTCTCAAGTAGGTTATTTGAAGCTTAAAATAATGAGATTAGACTCATACCTCCATCATTAATTAGCTGAAGAACCCCGGTCTTCTGGAGCCAGGATAAATAGCGAGTAGCTTTCAGCTCCTTCAGCACAATATTGAAGTCCAATGGCTTGCCTTGTACTTGAAGCCCGGTGCCAGAAATGCTGTGTACTGTTGATGGGATTATACCGACTGTGTGTGTAACAACTTGACCAGGAACAAATGTGGTAGGAGGTTGAACAAGAAGTTTAGTCTTTCCATACGTGACTTGGCTTCCAGGTTGAAGCAATATAGATGTTTGAGGCTGGCCTATAGTCACTTTAGGAACACTGACTAGTGTTCCACCAAACTGAACGCTGGTAGTTGTGAGTGGAGACCCAGGACCAGATGGTACCCTAGAACCAAATAGCCCTTGTGATCCACCAGGTCCTCTTGGTCCTCCTAGCCCAGAAGGTCCCGATGGGAATGGCCCACTTGGCCCAGCAGGTCCACTGGGATATGGCCCAGCAGGTCCTCCTGGCCCGCTTGGTCCTCGTGGTCCACTAGGACCACTTGGTCCTCCAGGTCCCCTTGGTCCACCAGGGCCGCTTGGTCCACTGGGTCCTCCTGGCCCTCCTAGTCCTGAAGTTCCTAATGGGAATTGTCCAATTGGCCCAGATGACCCACTTGGTACTCTAGGTCCACTAGGCCCTCTTGGTACTCCTAGTCCAGAAGGTCCTGACGGGAATGGTCCACTTGGCCCGGCAGGTCCACTGGGATATGGTCCACTTGGTCCAGATGGACCCCTCGGCCCTCCTGGCCCACTTGGTCCTCTTGGTCCACTAGGACCGCTTGGTCCGCCAGGTCCTCTTAGTCCGCCAAGCCCACTTGGTCCACTGGGGCCTCTTGGTCCTCCTGGTCCAGATGGTCCTGATGGGAATGGTCCACTTGGTCCGGCGGGACCACTGGGATATGGTCCACTTGGTCCAGATGGACCACTTGGCCCTCCTGGCCCACTTGGTCCTCTTGGTCCACCAGGTCCCCTCGGTCCACCAGGCCCACTTGGTCCACTGGGGCCTCTTTGTCCTCCTGGTCCAGAAGGTCCTGATGGGAATGGTCCACTTGGTCCGGCAGGACCACTGGGATATGGTCCACTTGGTCCAGATGGACCCCTCGGCCCTCCTGGCCCACTTGGTCCTCTTGGTCCACTAGGACCGCTTGGTCCGCTAGGTCCTCTTAGTCCGCCAAGCCCACTTGGTCCACTGGGGCCTCTTGGTCCTCCTGGTCCAGATGGTCCTGACGGGAATGGTCCACTTGGTCCGGCGGGACCACTGGGATATGGTCCACTTGGTCCAGATGGACCACTTGGTCCTCTTGGCCCACTAGGACCGCTTGGTCCGCCAGGTCCTCTTAGTCCGCCAAGCCCACTTGGTCCACTGGGGCCTCTTGGTCCTCCTGGTCCAGATGGTCCTGACGGGAATGGTCCACTTGGTCCGGCGGCACCACTGGGATATGGTCCACTTGGTCCAGATGGACCACTTGGTCCTCTTGGTCCACTAGGACCACTTGGTCCACCAAGCCCACTTGGTCCACTGGGGCCTCTTGGTCCTCCTGGTCCAGAAGGTCCTGATGGGAATGGTCCACTTGGTCCAGCGGGACCACTGGGATATGGTCCACTTGGTCCAGATGGACCCCTCGGCCCTCCTGGCCCACTTGGTCCTCTTGGTCCACTAGGACCGCTTGGTCCGCCAGGTCCTCTTAGTCCGCCAAGCCCACTTGGTCCACTGGGGCCTCTTGGTCCTCCTGGTCCAGATGGTCCTAACGGGAATGGTCCACTTGGTCCGGCGGGACCACTGGGATATGGTCCACTTGGTCCAGATGGACCACTTGGTCCTCTTGGTCCACTAGGACCACTTGGTCCACCAGGTCCCTTTGGTCCACCAAGCCCACTTGGTCCACTGGGGCCTCTTGGTCCTCCTGGTCCAGAAGGTCCTGATGGGAATGGTCCACTTGGTCCGGCGGGACCACTGGGATATGGTCCACTTGGTCCAGATGGACCCCTCGGCCCTCCTGGCCCACTTGGTCCTCTTGGTCCACTAGGACCGCTTGGTCCGCCAGGTCCTCTTAGTCCGCCAAGCCCACTTGGTCCACTGGGGCCTCTTGGTCCTCCTGGTCCAGATGGTCCTGACGGGAATGGTCCACTTGGTCCGGCGGGACCACTGGGATATGGTCCACTTGGTCCAGATGGACCACTTGGTCCTCTTGGTCCACTAGGACCACTTGGTCCACTGGGGCCTCTTGGTCCTCCTGGTCCAGAAGGTCCTGATGGGAATGGTCCACTTGGTCCGGCGGGACCACTGGGATATGGTCCACTTGGTCCAGATGGACCCCTCGGCCCTCCTGGCCCACTTGGTCCTCTTGGTCCACTAGGACCGCTTGGTCCACCAGGTCCTCTTAGTCCGCCAAGCCCACTTGGTCCACTGGGGCCTCTTGGTCCTCCTGGTCCAGATGGTCCTGACGGGAATGGTCCACTTGGTCCAGCGGGACCACTGGGATATGGTCCACTTGGTCCAGATGGACCACTTGGTCCTCTTGGTCCACTAGGACCGCTTGGTCCGCCAGGTCCTTTTAGTCCGCCAAGCCCACTTGGTCCACTGGGGCCTCTTGGTCCTCCTGGTCCAGAAGGTCCTGATGAGAATGGTCCACTTGGTCCGGCGGGACCACTGGGATATGGTCCACTTGGTCCAGTTGGACCCCTCGGCCCTCCTAGCCCACTTGGTCTTCTTGGTCCACTAGGACCGCTTGGTCCACCAGGTCCTTTTAGTCCACCAAGCCCACTTGGTCCACTGGGGCCTCTTGGTCCTCCTGGTCCAGATGGTCCTGACGGGAATGGTCCACTTGGTCCAGCGAGGCCGCTGGGATATGGTCCACTTGGTCCAGATGGACCACTCGGCCCTCCTGGCCCACTTGGTCCTCTTGGTCCACTAGGACCGCTTGGTCCACCAGGTCCTCTCGGTCCGCCAAATCCGCTTGGTCCACTGGGGCCTCTAGGTCCTCCTGGTCCAGAAGGTCCTGATGGGAATGGTCCACTTGGTCCAGCGGGACCAACGGGATATGGCCCACTTGGTCCAGATGGACCACTTGGCCCTCCTGGCCCACTTGGCCCTCTTGGTCCACTAGGACCACTTGGTCCACCAGGTCCCCTTGGTCCACCAAACCCACTTGGTCCACTGGGGCCTCTTGGTCCTCCTGGTCCAGAAGGTCCTGACGGGAATGGTCCGCTTGGCCCAGCAGGACCACTAGGATATGGTCCACTTGGACCAGTTGGTCCAGACGGTCCTACTGGCCCGCTTGGTCCTCTTAGTCCTCCAGGTCCCCTTGGTCCGCCAGGCCCACTTGGTCCACTGGGTCCTCTTGGGCCAGAAGGCCCTGATGGGAATGGTCCGCTTGGCCCGGCAGGACCACTTGGATATGGCCCACTTGGTCCAGATGGACCACTTGGCCCTCTTGGCCCACTTGGTCCACTAGGACCGCTCGGTCCACCAGGTCCACTCGGTCTACCAAATCCGCTTGGTCCACTGGGGCCTCTAGGTCCTCCTGGTCCAGAAGGTCCTGACGGGAATGGTCCACTCGGTCCAGCGGGACCACTGGGATATGGCCCACTTGGTCCAGATGGACCACTCGGCCCTCCTGGCCCACTTGGCCCTCTTGGTCCACTAGGACCACTTGGTCCACCAGGTCCCCTTGGTCCACCAAGCCCACTTGATCCACTGGGGCCTCTTGATCCTCCTGGTCCAGAAGGTCCTGATGGGAATGGTCCACTTGGTCCGGCAGGACCACTGGGATATGGTCCACTTGGTCCAGATGGACCACTCGGCCCTCCTGGCCCACTTGGTCCTCTTGGCCCACCAGGTCCTCTTGGTCCACCAAGCCCACTTGGTCCACTGGGGCCTCTTGGTCCTCCTGGTCCAGAAGGTCCTGACGGGAATGGTCCGCTTGGCCCAGCAGGACCACTAGGATATGGTCCACTTGGACCAGTTGGTCCAGACGGTCCTACTGGCCCGCTTGGTCCTCTTAGTCCTCCAGGTCCCCTTGGTCCACCAGGCCCACTTGGTCCACTGGGTCCTCTTGGTCCAGAAGGCCCTGATGGGAATGGTCCGCTTGGCCCGGCAGGACCACTGGGATATGGCCCACTTGGTCCAGATGGACCACTTGGCCCTCTTGGCCCACTTGGTTCACTAGGACCCCTTGGTCCTCCAGGTCCCCTTGGTCCACCAAGCCCGCTTGGTCCACTGGGGCCTCTTGGTCCTCCCGGTCCAGAAGGCCCAAATGGGAATGGTCCACTTGGTCCCGATGGCCCACTTGGTCCTCCAGGTCCACTTGGTCCTCTTGGTCCTCCTGGTCCAGAAGGTCCTGACGGGAATGGTCCGCTTGGCCCGGCAGGACCGCTGGGATATGGCCCTTTTGGTCCAGATGGACCACTTGGCCCTCCTGGCCCACTTGGTCCTCTTAGTCCACCAGGTCCCCTTGGTCCACCAAGCCCACTTGGTCCACTGGGGCCTTTTGGTCCAGAAGGCCCGAATGGAAATGGTACACTTGGTCCAGAGGGCCCACTCGGCCCGCTTGGTCCTCTAGGGCCACTGGGCCCTCTTGGTCCACCTGGTCCTCCTAGTCCTGAAGGTCCTGATGGGAATGGCCCACTTGGCCCGGCAGGACCACTGGGATATGGTCCACTTGGTCCAGATGGGCCACCTGGCCCTCCTGGCCCTCTTGGTCCTCCAGGTCCAGATGGACCACCTGGCCCTCCTGGCCCTCTTGGTCCTCCAGGTCCCCTTGGTCCACCAAGACCGCTTGGTCCGCTGGGTCCTTTTAGTCCTCCTGGTCCAGAAGGTCCTGACGGGAACGGTCCACTTGGCCCGGCAGGACCACTGGGATATGGTCCTCTAGGTCCAGATGGACCACTTGGTCCTTTTAGTCCACTGGGACTACCTGGTCCTCCAGGTGCCTTTGGTCCACCAGGTCCACTAGGTCCACTTGGCCCTCTGGGACCAGAAAGCCCTGATGGGAAAGGCCCGCTTGGTCCTGCTGGCCCACCTGGTCCTCTTGGTCCACTCGGCCCAAATCGTTGTTTCTGTCCTCCTAGGAAAGAGTATATAGTATACAGTTAGGGAAATGCTATGTATGCTAAGGTGTTTCGTTAAATATGATGCATATGCTAATATAAAAATGAAGTATAAAATGGAATTCTTTGTTGGTATCATTAATATTCTCTACTTACAGAGGCCCTAAATACGAGGGTATCATATATGTGTGGGGGAACATCTGGACTAATCACTGATTAGAGGTCATAAATTAAGGAGACAGTCAACAGGAACTAATGAGGCACGGATATTACATGATGTATTTAAGAATGTTATTCCACGACAATTAAATTCAAGACATCTCACGCAACAACATCAACGGCATCAGAATTGGCAGCACTTCGTGCCGCGTTGCACTTTGTAGTTGATCAACCTACACGCAAGTGGACTATTTTCTGCGACTCGAAGGTGGCACTGCAGTCTCTACTATCAGCCTTACGCCGTGGACTACACGAGCAGCTGGTACTAGAGATAGCAGAGCTTATACACCACCTGACTGAGAAAGGTCCCCAAATTACATTTCAGTGGTTACCCAGTCACTGTGGAATCATCGGCAATGAACGGGCCGATCAAGCTGCCCGTTCAGCCCACACAGAAGATTATAAACTACGACTACAACTTTCTAGGACAGATGCTGCACGAAAGCTCCGCAGGCTTGCTCGCCAGCAAAACACATCACAATGAAATCAGCCACACTTCAAGCATGCCCGACTGTACTCGCTTGACTCTATGCTAAGTCTTCAAGTCCCGTCGAGGCTTCGCCGAGCAGACCAGACCCTGTTATGTAGGCTGTGGTTGGGCGTTGCGTTTACCAACGCCTACGCTTTCCGCATTGGGATGGCTGACACCGCGGCCTGTGGCCACTGTGGCAAAGAGGAAACCATTCAACATATTCTTTGTGACTGCCTAGCGTATAGTAAACAACGACTATGCCTTCGCAAGGAACTCATCAAATTAGACGATCAAACTCTGTCGCAGCAGGAAATCGTGCAGTATTGTCAAGATGCGACTTCACAGAAGAGGGCCCTGAAAGCGCTACTACACTTTTTGCGATTGACCGGCCTTACTGAACGGTTGTAGCTAGGACGCCCTTCCTGTGTGTGTTTTCGTTTTTTTATGAGTGCGCGTGCGTTTTTTTCCTCTATCTAATTCCTCTTTCTTGCCCCTACTTCCCCGCCCCCAGCGCTGGGTAGCAAGCCAGATGCCAATATCTGGTTAACCTCCCGGCCTTTCCTTTCTCACTCTCTCTCTCTAAGAATGTTATTGAAACATAGATGATCGGCACTGGATGAAGTTTTATTAGTTAAAAGAGGTGAGACACACACCAGCCTTCCAGACCCCTTCGTCATGCACAGTTATCCACACGATTTTAATGTTGGAAAGTTACCAAGTGAATGAAAGTTATTACAAACGCATCACGGGAAATTGAGCAACTGAGTGCAATCTGAATCGTGGATCGATTTCAGTGCGAATTAGCGGGTTCACAACGTTCCAGAAGTCAAGAGTTTTGTCTATTATTAACGGTGATTACTACTACTACTACTATATTATTATTATTATTATTATTATTATTATTATTATTATTATTATTATTATTATTAATGTTAATTTTTCGCCTGTAGTTTGATGGATAGCAGCAGGTAAAAGCTTCTCTCCTAAAGAGGCAGCTTGACAAAAGCCCGCAGCCATCTTTTAGAACTACTTCTTGAGTGTTATCTTCCAACGGAGTCGGACTAATCATTTATACGCACAAAATGGAGGAATGCTTGAAATGTCTCAAAATAAAATAGAAAAAAACAGAGAGAAGCTTGCAGTAGAGGATATGTATAGGGCACGAGGGTAAACAGTGCGTCTACTTTTCCAGTAAGCGAAGTGAAAACGTGAGTCCGTTGTTCTTGAAGGTTATCAGAAAAAACGAAAGTAGGTTGCATAAAGTTCCAAGGAGTTACAAAGAAAGCAAAGTGGCCCTGCGACGCTGTTTTGTATGTAGTGGAATGCTGGGATGTGTCCGATCGATTTTAGTATTGTTCCTGAAGAGCCCCGACGTCTCGAAGATCAACCTTGCTAGATGCATCCCCAGCGTCACAATAATTTGTTTTGTATTGCAGCAATCTTTATTGAGCATTTTGTCCTTGGCGTAACAAAGACACGATGTTTGTTTAACTTGAAAGAATTTTGCTTCAGTGTACAATATTTTAAACCCTCAGAACTCGCGACTGGCCGCTAAAATTGGAAGGCAGACGGCAAGACCAGCATTCACTCAATGACGGCTATACACCTGTATTTTTATTTTGCCGTTTACCGATGGCCTGCAGGTAAGCAACTGCTTCTTGTAAGTTCTTAGATTGGTGAATGAAAAATATTTATGAAGATTTTGTTTAGAAAAGCTCTATTTCCGCAGGCAAACTTAATTACCATGACTGCACAGCACCCCTTATGAAACTTGCGTAGAAGGTGGCGCCACATTTCCCTCTAGGTGCTGTTGCGTGAAACTCTGTGGTGGGCTAAAATGCTGAACTCACATATTACGCCATCTCCGCTCGCCCAAACTCAGAGGGGCGAGATGACAATGCGATGCGCTCTCTCCTTTGTGCTTGCTCTGATAAGTTTGCACGAAAGCCAGTGTTCGCAGTCATGGCGTGTGGTGTGTTGGTTGTTTTAGAAACGTGACTTTTTAGCAAGTTGTTATTTTGTTATGGCGACGGTAGAAAAGCAAACTAAATATGATGAAAGAAAGAAAATTTCAATTGCAGCGTTGAATTTCAGTTCTAAGAAAATGGTAAACATACTCGCTCACGAAACCATTATCAAGAAGTATGTTAGCACTATGGATGCTATCCTTTTTAGAAGCCAAGCTCATTTTGCTCGTATCATGCCCGTTGTCGCCGTCGTCATAGGTACGCGTCGTCCACCTGATTAACCGTACATAGCGCATTCATGTCGTGCATAGACCGTGCTCTGTCCGTTCGTGTGTGCATCTGTCCATCCGTTCGTTCGTGCATTCTTTATTATACTAGTGGGTGACTTCACCGTTGGCATTATGTACCTTAGGACCAAGCTTTGCTCCATCATCAGTATTCACTTCATGGATCGGCTGCCATTTTTTTCAGGTTTATTATGTTTTGTTCTTTTGAAGAGAAACTGCTGAAAAGAAAATGTCGCTGGAGCCAACATTTCAACAAGCGGCCCTGCCTCCATCAAAATAACAGCTGCCATCACGAGTAATATTAACTTCATGGTACTGACGTGCCAAAACCATGATGACCGTGATGTGATCATGAGAGATACCGTACGGGTGGGCTCCGAAAATTTGATCCACGTGGTATTATTCATTAACGCGCCCTGCTTTACTAGAGTACATGAACGCCTAGCCCATCATCTCTACAGTAATTTCATAGGCGAGGCCCAAATTGAGCTCGTGCTTGTGGCGGCATTTACACGTGCAGCTGAACACAGAAACCATTTAACCATCATGGTGGCAGACGTTGGCGAGGACAAGTCCACTAGTCGAAACGTTCGGGCTAGTAACATTGTGTTCAACAATTTTTCTTATTTTAAACTGTCTAGAAATTCTACGAAATTAACGCTGAAAGTTGTTCAGGACAGCTTTTTTTTTCAAACTACGACCGTGCTTTTCAGGATGTTCACAAGGCATATCTTTGTGGTCTTTCGTACACAAATAGTTCTGAAATATCACGCTATCATAATTTCAATGAGTAGTTCACCTGGTCCACTGGGTCCTCCTGTTCCACTTGGGCCACGTGGTCCTCCTGGTCCGCTTGGTCCTCCTGGCCCGCTTGGTCCTCCGACGCCACTTGGACCCCGTGATCCACTCGGTCCCTTCGGCAGCCCAGGGAACGCAAATGAAAATCCTCCAGGTGTTCTTGGTCCAACTGGCCCACCAAGCATAAATCCTGACACACCAGTAGTAAAGGTGGTGACCGCAGGTGCTCCAGGGAAGATTTTCAAGGTTGTTACTCCTACACAAGCAGGAACAGAACCGAACAATGCATTGTTTTTTCATTGAAGATGTAGTATTACTGAGATAGAAACTTGCACTAAAACACCAATTTGCATTATCAAGGTCCTCAATTATCAATACTCCTGTTATTATTACCCCTACTTATGTACTGCCCCCACGCAATATCTCAATGTAGGATCCTGTGAGGTCATCTGAATAAATTTTGAATAAAATATGCGCTGCTACTAATAAGCAACTGCGCATACATACCCAGATGTTTGGTAGTGGCATTCCCCGTCGGCGTTCGTCTGCCCTGGTGTGTTTCTTAGTTGCCAAGGATACATTAGCGGCATCACACATTAGACGCCGGTGAGCCCACTACCCCTCTCCTATTTCACTGTGCCACGACACGTACCGAAGAGCAACTGGTGATGTGAGCAGGCATGCGCTCAAATATAGAGGGGGTAGGAAGACGGCTGAAACGCGTGACAATTGGTGAGAGCCGGAGCAAGTGCACCTTGCGCGTGCTCTGTCCTTTGATGTGTGTGGGGTAAACGCTGCCTAAAAATAAACTCCAGTACGTGTTCGACCATACTGAGATAAGGCCGTTTTCAAAAAAGACTGACAGTCCTGCAACACCTAGGGCCATTCATGTTGCCCAGACACTCGTCAATAGTTTTAGTTAAACAATCAATGATCAGTTAAAACAGGAACTGAAACAGGGAGCTGCTACATTCTCTATTGTGTGTATCCGATCACATCACGAAATGCGTATCTGATGACCTCACGAAATCTGACATACACCGCCACGGCTGGCCAGGGAGTGAAAATAGCTCACGTGCGTTTTCTCACTATGATAAGCAATTGATGATGTCATTTAGTGTGGAAACAAGCTGTGCCAGATCGTCTGAACTTACCAGTGACACGTTCAGCGATGATTGCAGCTACTATCTGATCTGCAACACCTAGGGCCATTCATGTTGCCCAGACATTCGTCAATAGTTTTAGTTAAACAATAAATGATCAGTCAAAACAGGAACTGAAACAGGGAGCTGCTACATTCTCTATGGTGTGTATCAGATCACATCACGAAATGCGTATCTGATGACCTCACGAAATCTGACATACACCGCCACGGCTGGCAAGGGAGTGAAAATAGCTCACGTGCGTTTTCTCACTATGATAAGCAATTGATGATGTCATTTATTGTCGAAACAAGCTGTGCCAGATCGTCTGAACTTACCAGTGACACGTTCAGCGACGATTGCAGCTACTATCTGATCGCGGAAGCATCGCCTTTTGATTTCAACCCATCAGCACGTGAAGCATCTGATGTGCCCCGAATAGATGGCTGTGTTGCTAAATATTGTGCATGCTTGTGTAAGGCCCGATATCAACGACGACTAACACACTGTATGAAGCTCACAAAACTGAACTGTGCTCGCGGCGTCGTCAGCTCGTAAAAGAAAGCACGCGCTGCATCCGTTTTCTGGGCAAGGCGGGGCTTTGAAAGAGAGTAGGCACTTGCGCCACATACAAAGGGTGGCTCGCGGTTACAGAAGTGATTACAGAACTGGCTACCAATATTTAAAATATGGTTTCCGAAAAATGGATGACTTGGCGTAGTATTATTGGGTGCATTTCACCACGGTACCGTCTAGAACAGATGTTGAAATCTTCATCAAAATTGGTGAATATGGAAAAATCCTTCGATCCCTTTTAACACGGCGTCCAGCTGGTGCAATGGCAGAGGGATTTGAAGCGAGCATGCGGCAAGAAATACGTGACGTTAGCGCGCCAGATGTTCGCGATATTCAGTGAATCTTATGTTATGAGCTACCTTAATATTGGCTCTATCATATAAAACCCTCAATTAACTACTCTGCCACCACACCGAAATTTTTTTGCCGCGGTAAAAACAGCCCAAAACGACAGTAGACGTCGACCACGTCTGCCTGCACGGCCCCCACTTAGGATCAAAGTGGTGCCCCTACCGAAAAAAAAATTGTGCCCGCGCCCCTGTCCACTCGCACCGCACCACGTCGCCTTGGCGCATGCACGTTAGCTCATCATCATCATCATTATCCATACACCACCACTATTATCCTGACTACGCCCACAACAGGACTAAGGCCTCTCCCATGATCTGCTAGTCAAGTCGGTCCTGTGCTTGCTGCTGCCATTTTGTACGCGCAAACTTCCTAATCCCATCTACCCACCTAACTTTCTGTCTTCCCTCACCCGCTTGCCTTCTCTTTGAATCCAGCTTGTGATCTTTAATGACCAACCGTTATCTTGGCTTCGAGATACACGGCCTGCCCATGTTTATTTCTTCTTGATTTTGACTATGGTGTTATTACAACCCGTTTGTTCCCTGACACACTCTGGTCTCTCCTTGTCTCTGAGGGTTATGACTATTACTTTCCTTTCCATTGCTCGCTGCATCGTCTTGAACTTAAGTTGAACCCCCTCTTTGTAAACCTCCAGCATTAAAGAAGAATGGCTATTTGGGCTAGTTGGTTTGAATTCATGGTAATAAGGTATTAGCATAATTTATAGCCAAATCAAAACTCCCAAACATCTGCGCTCAAAATTCGCATTAAGCCTGTTTCGCACGCTGTGATTGCAACAAAAAAATCCCCTTTTTTACTTTATTCGCCCTGTTCGTAACCACCGCTAAAGATCGTTTTGTTTCACATCGGCAGCGAATCTTCTGTCATATTCACTTTGGGACTGGTGCAGATTTTGTGGCGGACACTGCACAATTTTGTAACGTATTGTAAAAATATGTGCGCCATGACATTAAGTTCTCATGAACAGTAATGAAGAGCACCCGTGTTTTGTAATTTTAATGAAACCTTTTTGCCCTTCCAAGCAAGTAAGCAACTGCTTTTTTAAGTAAGCAACTTTGGTCAACAAAATTGACTTAATTTTAATCGCTCGACCATTGCGTTATTATTTCGATAGGTACCGACCAAAAAATTGCTCCACCACGGTGAACACATGGAGAAATTTTCAGAATGTTGGTCGCTTGACGAAGAATACTTAGGTGCGAATGAACGGCTTTTTTTGCACTGTGGGCACAGTCGCACCAAAATAATCGCTGCATTTTATGTCATCTAAAACAGCCTTTAGGCACTTTTGTATTTGTGAGTGATGTTTTCGTTCCTTGCTTATGTCACCTTCCTTCATACGAATATTAAGCTGCACCAAAGCTATACAAGAATATTACGCAAGCATTTTTCTGATGTAATATCACTAAAGATAAAAAATCATACCTCCTTGATCAAACAGATCATCTAAACAGAGAAAAGGTTCATAAAATTGTTGCAATATTATCACTGTTTCAAGAAGTGGTTATTTATATTGCCACTTGGTCATGAATTGTGGCGAGCACCAGCCCGCATCGAGAAAAAACAAACGAAGAAGTCATTTTGGGATACCGCGTGCTATCCCAAAATGATATTCTCGGCGACAAAACAAAACAAGACTTCTTCATTTGTTTGATGTGAGACAATATCATGATGTAACATATTGGATAAAGCGAGGGCCGATAGATCTATATTTAAACACGCCTAAATCTACTTACCTGGTGTCTTCGGAACAGGAAGTCCGCTTATAACAGTCGCACCACTTGGACCTCGCAGCACAGCAGACACTGGACCTTTAGATAAGCCTGGAAGTCGTGGGGCGCTGGTTACACCTGTGACAATGGGCAACCTTGGTGCGCCAGTAACACCTGTAGCCCCAGGAAGCGTTGGACCTCGAGGCACATTCAAAACACCAGGCGCTGCTGGAATGACTCCATCAGGTGGGAGGTAGCCAGGTCGTCTTCTCGGTGATGTTCTAGATCCACTGGGTACCCTTGGTCTACTAGGACTTGCCGGTCCGGATGGACCAGAGGGTCCTTTTGGTCCACTTGGCAGGGGCAAGCCGGGTACCTTTGGAAGCCCTGGTGCAGTTGGGCCACCGAAAATAAAACCACCTGGCGCATTCGGTCCCACAGGACCACTTCCTTTTGGTCCCGCAGGTCCACTTGGCCCACCAGGTCCTCTTGGCCCACCAGGTCCACTTGGTCCACCCAGTCCGAATGGACCTCCAGGCCCACCAGGTCCACTTGGTCCACTTGGTCCACCCGGTCCTAATGGACCTCCTGGCCCGCTTGGTCCTCGAGGCCCACCAGGCCCACTTGGTCCACCAGGTCCTTTTGGCCCACTTGGTCCTGTAGGTCCACTTGGTCCACCCGGTCCAAATGGACCTCCTGGCCCGCTTGGTCCTCTTGGCCCACTAGGTCCACTTGGCCCACCCGGTCCAAATGGACCTCCTGGCCCGCTTGGTCCTCTCGGGCCAGCAGGCCCGCTTGGTCCACCTGGTCCTTTTGACCCACTTGGTCCGAATGGTCCATATGGACCTCCTGGCCCGCTTGGTCCTCCTGGTCCTAGTGGACCTCCTGGCCCGCTCGGTCCTCGTAGCCCGCCAGGCCCACTTGGTCCACCGAGTCCTTTTGTCCCACTTGGCCCACCCGGCCCAAATGGACTTTTTGGCCCACTTGGTCCTCTTGGCCCACTCGGTCCACTTGGTCCACCCGGTCCCAAGGGCCCTCCTGGCCCGCTTGGTCCTCTTGGCCCACCAGGCCCACCCGGTCCAAATGGACCTCCTGGTCCGCTAGGTCCACTTGGTCCACCCAGTCCCAATGGACCTCCTGGCCCGCTTGGTCCTCTTGGCCCACTGGGTCCACTTGGTCCGCTCGGTGCGAATGGACCTCCTGGCCCGCTTGATCCTTTTGGCCCACTTGGTCCAAATGGACCTCCTGGCCCACTTGGCCCTCTTGGCCCACCAGGCCCGCTTGGTCCACCAGGCCCTTTTGACCCACTTGGTCCTTTTGGCCCACTTGGTCCGAATGGTCCGCCAGGTCCATATGGACCTCCTGGCCCGCTTGGTCCTCCTGGCACACCACGTCCTTTAGGCCCACTTTGTCCAAACAACCCACTTGGTCCTTTTGGACCACCAGGTCCACTTAGTCCACCAGGTCCAAATGGCCCACTTGGTCCTTTTGGACCACCAGGTCCACTTAGTCCACCAGGTCCAAATGGCCCACTTGGTCCTTTCGGCCCACTTGGTCCACCCGGTCCAAATGGACCTCCTGGCCCACTTGGTCCTCTTGGCCCACTAGGTCCACTTGGCCCACTCGGTCCAAATGGACCTCCTGGCCCGCTTGGTCCTCTTGGCCCACCAGGTCCGCTTGGTCCACCAGGTCCGCTTGGCCCACTCGGTCCAAATGGACCTCCTGGCCCGCTTGGTCCTCTTGGCCCACCAGGTCCGCTTGGTCCACCAGGTCCGCTTGGTCCACCTGGTCCATATGGACCTCCTGGCCCGCCTGGTCCTCCTGGTCCACCTGGTCCTAGTGGACCTCCTGGCCCGCTCGGTCCTCGTAGCCCGCCAGGCCCACTTGGTCCACCGAGTCCTTTTGTCCCACTTGGCCCACCCGGCCCAAATGGACTTTTTGGCCCACTTGGTCCTCTTGGCCCACTCGGTCCACTTGGTCCAAATGGCCCTCCTGGCCCACTTGGTCCTCTTGGCCCACTCGGTCCACTTGGTCCACCCGGTCCCAATGGCCCACTCGGTCCACCCGGTCCCAATGGCCCTCTTGGCCCACCAGGCCCACCCGGTCCAAATGGACCTCCTGGTCCGCTAGGTCCACTTGGTCCACCCAGTCCCAATGGACCTCCTGGCCCGCTTGGTCCTCTTGGCCCACTGGGTCCACTTGGTCCGCTCGGTGCGAATGGACCTCCTGGCCCGCTTGATCCTTTTGGCCCACTTGGTCCAAATGGACCTCCTGGCCCACTTGGCCCTCTTGGCCCACCAGGCCCGCTTGGTCCACCAGGCCCTTTTGGCCCACTTGGTCCTAATGGTCCGCCAGGTCCATATGGACCTCCTGGCCCGCTTGGTCCTCCTGGCACACCAGGTCCTTTAGGCCCACTTTGTCCAAACAACCCACTTGGTCCTTTTGGACCACCAGGTCCACTTAGTCCACCAGGTCCAAATGGCCCACTTGGTCCTTTTGGCCCGCTTGGTCCTGTAGGTCCACTTGGTCCACCCGGTCCGAATAGACCTCCTTGCCCGCTTGGTCCTCTTGGCCCACTAGGTCCACTTGGCCCACTCAGTCCAAATGGACCTCCTGGCCCGCTTGGTCCTTTTGGCCCACCAGGTCCGCTTGGCCCACCAGGTCCTTTTGGGCCAATTGGTCCTGTAGGTCCACTCGGTCCAAATGGTCCACTTGGTCCTTTTGGCCCACCAGGTCCACTCGGTCCAAGTGGTCCCCCTGGCCCGCTTGGTCCACTTGGCCCCCCAGGTCCACTTGGTGTACCCGGTCCAAATGGACCTCTTGGTCCACCAGGCCCTTTAGGCCCGCTTGTTCCTGCAGGGCCACTTGGTCCAAATGGTCCACTTGGTCCTTTTGGTCCACCAAGTCCACTTGGTCCACTGGGTCCAAATGGCCCACTTAGTCCTTTTGTCCCTCCAAGGGTTTGGCTCAGTGGTCGGCTTGGCCCACCAGGTACACTTGGCCCACTGGATGAAAATGGCACAGTTGGTGCTTTAGGTGTTCCAATAGAAGGGACTTTGGGAGCTCCTGGGGTTCCAAACTGGAATGTGATTTGAGGAGGCTGGCCAGGGAGCAGAGCTTGAAGAGTCCCAGGACCTGGAAACGTACACAATTTACATGAGATGACGTCTGCGGTGGACTGATGCAAACTATGACACTTGTATATGCTTGCTTTTATATATAGTATATAGTCATCGTTTTACATCATAACCTCTGCTCCATGAAATATGATAGTAATCATGATAGTAATCATTGCATGCAATATAACATTGTCAGAAAAGCTTTCTCACTGGTGGCCTACATGCACTTTATCAATAACAGTTCCTTTTTGGAATGATGACATCTTTAGAATTAATTAGGTTTGTGTTCTTCCACCTTTCAAACAACCTTAACATAGAGCATTAAGAGTGCCGTGAATAAATAAGCTACGTGTTTAGCGCCTTGCAACTGCAATTTCTTGTAATTTGCTTTGTTTCTGCATAAATTCATATATTCGGAATGATCTGAGCCTACATATAAGACTCTGCAGTGCAGTTAACAGATTCTGCATGAGATATCCTCCTATGTATGGCTTTCATATGAAGCCACTAAAGCTTAAAGATATACTAAACAAAAATTTTCCCCCAGGATGTTCATGCAATTGAAAGATTGGACCCTGAAAACGACAGAGACAACCTTCATTCCAGTCTGAGTTTACGGAAAAATAATGAATTTACTGCGTTTTTTACAAACTTAAATGTCTAGCTGCCACACCATGAACTACAGGAGGAGGCGTTTGGTGACGTCACAAACGCCTGAAATGGGCATGCGGAGAATTTCAGCCATCGCCCGCGTCTCTCGACTCGCTCATCTCCCCCTACAGTTCCCAGAATCGCTATGAACAGCCCCGGTTGCGAACGGTGCTCCCGGCTGAGAAAAAGCATCAGCGCTTTAGTGAAAGGGGGAGAGTGGGGTAAACGGAGAGGTGGAGAAAATGAAGAGGTGACAGGAACACGCGCATACTGCATGTCTCGGCGATTGTGACGTCACGGCACGCGTTCTCTGCAGCCGCCACACGCTGACAATCCATCAAAAAATACAGCCAACTGTTCAAAAATATGAGAAATCAACTGTTTGTCAGAACAGTTACATCTTCGGAGCAGAATTTTGAGGTTACGTCTGTTTTTGGAAGTTTTGTTCGTAATCCTGTAAGGAGGCCCTGAACCACATTTCGTCAAACCCAATGAAATACTTTGGTAGAAGTGAAGTAACTTCATGAACTATATATTCAAAAGAACTCTTTAAGACCTCTAGTATTTGTGCATATACGACGAGTACGCAGTTTCACTCCCACATTGCTCACCATTTCCCGTATGCCAATTCAGCGGTGTGACCTTCCGGCTTATGACACCACGTTTTCCCTTTACATGCGGGTGCAGCTGAGCGGTATGTGAAAGAAAAACGGGAAAGCAGTGAATTTATACCGCAACTTAACAAAACTCTTAATGAAAATTATCTCCTGTGGTTGGCTTAATTAACCTCATCAGTTATTACATGCTAAAATATGAATATATGCATTGACTGAAGCACCCTACCGATATTGTGGCTAATAAGCGCTCTATATGGTCGACACTAAGGAGCAGCCTCCCGCTGCGAGCCCTTTGCCTCGAATCGGTTTTAAAGCGGTGTTAGGATGTGGTCGACGTAGTGCACTGCTTGTGAACTCCCTGCACCACACAATACTCCAAAATTTATCTGCCATGTTGCTAGCTCTGTCTTCTACCTAAGGAATGTATTATATATGTAAGTATGAGCAGTGGTTCTGGGCCCCTTTTGAGTTCTGTAATTGATGCAACTATTCAAACAGACTGCGCACCAATCCGCATAAGGTGTGTCTCATTGGATCTGTTTTGGTAAGCAAGACTGTTATTAATACTAATAAATCCAAACGCATTTTGCCTGTTTGTACTGACGTGGGCCATATTGTGTTAAATTGTTTGCCATGGAATATACATCATGTTGTGAGTGATGGGAAGCGTGCTCGAAAATTCTCAATAATGGAAATAGGATATTCGCTCTCAATAACCACTTTTTTCTAATGACAGGCATCTTAAGAATACTAAAACATGTTATGACTGTAATAAAGAAATTAAGGTGATTATCATCTTATAGTGGATACAGGTGGTAGGGTCAAATGGGACACTTCAAGAATGCAAAGGGTGCACTGCCATTTAGGTATTTCGAAAAGTGACCTTTGCTTGCGGAGTAATGAAATTTGACCAAATTCACCAGCGAAAGCAAAGCTGAAACGTTGAAGAGCATGATTGGCACATTCTTCGGAGACGTCTAGGATCTGACTGAGGGTCGTTATGCCAACCATCAACCGACTTGATTTACTGAGTGTGCGGATTCTCATTGAGAATATAGAACGCATGCTGCATAAAAGGTAACGAATTCAGTAGAACCAACTTCGTACATCATTGTTTTGAACACTGACGTTATTATGATAATTTCCTAGGTTGCTCTCGGTAGTACATCAATTTTGGTGTCGCCGGAAAATTTGGTCGAATTTCATTAATCCGCAATGCAAAATCAAGATGGGAGCTGACAGATGGAAACACGTAGAGGGTAATCAGGGTGAACAGAGGAAGTGCCTCAGACACTTCCACGCGTGTTCCTGTTGATAATCATCATCTCAAAAGAAAAAAAAAATCTCTCCTGCTTCATAGTTTTTTTTCAGACAGCGATTATCAACAGGGACACTCGCCACCACCAGGAGATGACGTCACTACTAACCCCTTTAAACTAACACGACAAGGATGACACAGCGCCTTTGAGAAAGATAGGCCCTCCCATCAAAACGTCAGTCAGCCTGTCTGAGGCACTTTCTCTGTTCACCCTGATTATTCCGCAATGGATACTAGAGGCCGTTTATTTTTCGAAATATCAAAGCACCAATGGGCTCTTCACATGAACCGCTTCAATTGTCCCATTTGGACCAATTGCGCTTCTTCGCAAAACAGAAGTTAAATTAATTTTCTTGCCTACTGCCCCTAAAGACATCTTCAGCCAACCAAAGCAGCCTGTCGCTACATAAAGATTAATTCTGAAGACCATGAGCAGATATGGCACTTCCCTCATTTGTGACAATATTCAGACGCATTTCTTGGTGCAATTGTAGAGTAGTATCTACTCGAGGCGTAGAGGTCCACAATTCGCTTCCCATGACATATTTGAATTCGTGAATGTTCTCAAATTTCCATATAAGAAAATGTGCGTATCATGACAGCGTGTTAACAACTTCGTATATGCTGACTTGGGGTTGGGAGTTTTTTTTTAAGTTTTGCCTGATATGAACCCACCAGCGCTAGGTGAGATGCTTGATGACCCTATAGAGTCTTGGCTGGATGTCTTTCTTGTTCCAAAAGGTCCCAGTACTGGTGCCTTTGGCGAGAGAGTGTCTCGTGGCCTCTGTGTATCGTCTGTGGGGGTGTATGACGTAAAGGCTGGTGTCCTTGATGATGGGTACTGAACACTCGGTGGAAGTTGTGGCTGTGTGGATTGTGAAATATCTGAGGCTGGTCCAACCAAAATGGCACTTCCTTGAAGTCCTGGTGTCTCAGGTGGCACTTTTGCTTGTTCGCGACCGTTATTCGAACTTCTAGATACATTCTCCTTTCTCAAAGCATGTGTAGGAGGAAGCGCCTGGCGAATAAGGTCGTAAAAAGAGCTGTCATCACAGGGTGGGAATGTCTTAAATATTGGTGATAATGGTAGGGCTTCACGGGGGTCTTGTAACGGTGTCTTCAATTTTAAGAGGTGACCAGGAAACTTCGCGGTTTCTGCAACGCCAGCTGAAGACTTGTGTACTAAACCAGGTAATTCGTCTTTTTGTGTTTTTTGGTGCTTCAGAGGTTTAATGCCCTGGAAGAATGTCATGAGGCTTGCTGAGCCTTCTTTTGGCGGCGTAGGTTTAAGTGTTGGCAAGTTTAATTTGTGAAGCGTAGGAGGCACCCTGTGAACGACATCACGTGGAGGAACTGCGACCGACAAAGTTGGCTGGTGCAACAGAGGCTTTTCTATGCCCTCACCGTACAGAGCCATCATTGCTTGTTGATGTGTAAAGTTAGGAGACGAAGTGTCATCAGTTGCGCGGGATGGAGATTTCTCCACGTTGGGGACATTTGCACTAACCCGATCAGCGTCAGGCTGGCTAAGCGAGGGCTTTAAAGCAGCAGATGGAGTTGGCTGTTTGACACTGCCTGATTCAGGGAATAGAGAAGCGGGTTTCCCAGCTTGCACGGTGCCTACACTGAAAGGAAGCAATGACCCAGCAGGGGTAGCCACTGGTCTATTAGCCTGTGTGGGCAGAGTAAAATGCGGGAAGAACTGCGGAGCACTAGCCAGATTTCCGGCATTAGGTTTATGGCGCTGACCAAAGCCCAGTCCTGAAGGAACGAGCTTCATGGGCGCGGAAGCGACGAGCGGCACTTTAGTAGGGGAAAACGCTGCGTGCACTACAGGCCTAACGAAGACATCTGGCTGCTGACCTAGGACAACTGTCTTGGGTGGGGAGACGATGTGCGTGGTCTGCGTCACTGTACCCGGTACCACGACGTGGTGAACGAGACCCGGAAGCTGCTGGCCGACGACAGTAGGTCCCTTGAAACCGATCTTTCCACCGGTGAGAAGGATGTCTCCTCCCCCATGCGATGCGATGCAACCGCAGTCCTCGATCACGCTCTGCGGCACCAGCAGCCGGTTTACAATGTGGATGACACCATTGGTCGCACCGTCGTCCTTGTTGACGAAAGGGACGCCGTCAATGAAGAGTTGTCCTGCGTGAAACGGAAAAAAATAGACGTGTACATCTAAGGGTCACGAATATACATGGGGTAAGTTAGCACCAAGAGAGATAAGTATATCTGTACTTCTTGTAGTGTTATGATGCTACTCACCCAACCAATCAGAGCTCGGTTATTCTGCGAACATTTTTACTGTTACACTGCTCAATCGGCACTTACTCAGCACTTTTTCAAGCGCGTTCACTCGAGGTTGCATCATACAATTCTATTTTAATGCCGCAGCTCAACAATTTGTCACAACCAAAATGTCTGACTAACGTGATGAAAAAAACGCAGTTTGTTTTTGAAGTAACTTTTTTTTCATTTTGTACACTCCTTAAATCCAATGCTTTAAAATATACGCTGCTAAAGATAATTATTTTGCTAAGAAAACGTGCTAACAATTGAATACATTAGCATATAGAGCTATCGAATAATAGGAGTACGCGTTGGGGTAATTCACAAGCAACACTTAGAAGAGAGGGGTGGATCAACAGACCTCCTGATTACGTTATAAATTTACGCTCAAAAGTTGTTGCTGTGTTACAGTTATGGGCTACAGGAAATCCGCCAAATATCACACATATGTTTGAACGACAAGGGAATTTGGCAGGTAGCCCTATTGTGCTATTTTTAAAAGAGCAGTGACATCAAATTTCAAACTCGAGATGTGGCGTTCATTCGATTGCTCAGTATGCGTCTGTTTTCTTAGCGAAGTATATGAATCGCGTTCAATACGTAGAAATGATATTGCTTTAGCGCAGCTCAGTTTGAGCTTGAAGGAAAGATACTATGCAGTGAAGAAAGGGAAAAACAGATGAAAGTGTGAGCGCTAACTTCCAACTTTTGTTTATTGCATACCCATACAACACATTATATAGCTTATTCCACGTGACGCGACACACATGACAAAACCATACACGTGTGGCACAGCACACTATCAAGGAAACCTAGTTGTTATATGATTTCAAATTAACAAATATATATCGATGCGTCACAGCACACGCTCCAAAAAATTGACCTCTTTTTGAGATAAGGCCACAGACAGCGTACTCACACACAGCTTCACACATTTTCCGATAGCTCTCGCCTCAGTTTTTTTCCCGTGTCAGCTGGTTATGACAGTGGCCCAAGATGGTACACTGATCTGATCAAACAATGAAGTACATCCACACGTCTTACAATGCATAGCCAGGAAACCACCAGAAGAAATCTTGTTTTTTTTTTACATTGCACGAGTGTTCGCGCAAACGGTCATTAACACACCTACGGGTCTGCCCAATATAAACCGCGCCACACGACAGGAGGAACGTGTACACAAAAGCTAGGGCGCATTCTACAAACTTAGTTACATGCTTCTTTCCACAGGTGGGCAGGACCGGTGCCTGGCGTGGCAACGCCAGCGTCGCGCGACGAAATGAACGCCGGCGAGCACCCGCACCGTGTCACGTCGAAATGTATTGGCGCCTTGACTGCGGCATGTCATATTCTCACATGGCGCGCATCTGATGATTATCATGTTTGCACCAGTCACAGATAATCGTCATCCATTGGCTTCACGTAATACCGAATTTGGCGTTTGTGAAGCCAGCGACTGCCGTGAGCGCATCATCAGTGTGGCCTGTAGTCATGTTGTTACATGACACGCATGTCTGTTATTATAATGTTTGGATGTGTCATCAACCTATGTCGTTCGTTCGCGTCGCGTAATGCCGAGTTTGATATAAGTGAACTTAGCGAAACGGCCACCAGCGCATCATGAGCGTGGCATGTAGTCATGTTGTTACATGACACGCATCTCCTATTTATCATGTTTGCACCAGTATCATACCTTCGTCATCCATTCACGTCCCGTAATACCAAATTTGGTATAAGTGAAGCTATCGCGACGGCCGCGAGCGCATCATGAGCGTGGCATGTAGTCATGTTGTTACATGATACGCATATGATGATTTTCATGTTAGGGTCTGTCGCTTGTGTTCGCCATGCAATCATGTCATACCATACCAGTTTTGCAACATGCCATGTGAATGAAACCACCGCAAGAGCTGCAGGACCATGAAAAGTAAATCCTAATATTCATGACATACGTGTCGTGATTTTCATGTCATGACTAGTCAAATATGTTCTTCATACAGTCATGTTATGCCATACCAAATTTGGTATCGATACCATTTTCTAAACGGCCAGGAGAGCTTAAAGTCATAGGCTGATAGCTAGATTAATAGATACGCTCAAAGCCACCGAAGTTCGCTAAGAAATGCTTCGCATTTCAAAAACAGCGTAGGGGACAGCGCCCAACACCGATCTCAGACAGCGCCCATCGCAGAAACAAGAGCACCGTCTTATTCGCCCCTCCAGGTATTGCAGGTGGCATGGCTCAGGCGGTCACGCTACGTTTACTGCAAACCGGAACATTCCCCACTCCGTATTTTCTACATAAAGTTCTCCCTATTAGTGAAATTCAAGACAAGTGTGACGCGTGCGATGGCATCATTGGCATCAGACACATGCTGGTGGGCTGTCCCGCGACTCTCGCCGACCCCGAAGAACAATGGCTTTACTGGCAGACGATGGTGCGAAGCGCGTCTTATCAAGACCAACTACGGGCAGTCCAGAATGACGCCACAAGGCTCGGCTTAACGGTACCGACGTGGACGCGGCCCGCCTCGGTCTGAAAAGACCGGGCTTCAGGACACAAATAAAGTTTTGTGAATGAATGTCTCTCGCTGGCGAACACGCGTTCTTGCAAGCTTTTCCTGAGTGAACGCTCCGTCTTATTTGCCACCGGCGCGGGCGAGGAGAGCAGACGCCGATACATGACGGGCTCCGCTCTTAAAACACGTCATAGATAGTTCAGTATCGACACTATCACTCACCAGCTTGCGTAGTGACTCGAAGAACTTCGCCGTCAAGCGGTGTCAGCGTAGCACCATCCTTAAGAGCAGCGCTGAACTGCAGGCCGGGAACGATGTGATGAGAAACGACGCCTGCGAAAAGAAACGTTCAGGCCATTCTCATTTTACGCTACAATTGAACGCAAGCTGCATCTTTAAGCATCAGTTTAATGCTTCTAAGCTCGCTGTGTGGCTACAAAAAGCTAGGCAGAATTTTTTATGGCTGTTGTTATTGATTTTTTTTTCGGTGTAGGGGGAACGTTACGTACGCTTCACAAGCTCGTTGTTTGATAAAATCTTCTGCGATGTTTCCGCTGGCAGATTGGTGATGGCGTCTTGAGTTGGTATGAAGACAGTGTACAGGTCACCTGGAAAAAGAAGACATCAAAGTCGTAAAGTTCAACAAGTGTCCTTCGCTTCTCCACGGGGCATGCTTTCACCAAAAAGCATAGGAACACCTTTTGATATGTACACCAATACGCTAAAGCTTTTGATAATCATACAGTTGGCAACGCCCACAATGTCAGCACGAAATGAGTTTCAGTAAACAGAGTGATCTCCAACGTGTAAACCACGCATGAATGTGTCAAATCTTTACTGTTCAGTACATAATAAATACAACGACTCTTTATATTATGTAATGTTTTTCCCAGAAGCGCGAAGCATACCGCGTGAATGATACACTTTACAAACGATATTACAAAAATATGCAGTCGCACTTGGGTACGGCCTACGCCGCTTGAAGAAACTGATTATTTCGGTAATTAGTTCAATTATTAATTATTGACGGATTTAGGCCAGTTTCTATAAAACTTGATAGAATAGAAAAGTTTTAGACAATGCACATATATCTAATCGACAAAACATGATGAATACATAAGTATAAACTTCGGATGAAATGAAAGCAATGCAGCAGACATGCGTAGTGGAAGGGATGTTTATTACTCTAACACCAACTTTTTTGGAAATAAAAGTTACTACTCGCGTCCTCTTCTGTTCTTTCATGCTAATAATTAATTTGATTGATATGCGGTGTTTAACATCCTGAAATCACCGTATATATGATTATGGGAGACGCCGTAGTGAAGGGCTCTAGAAATTTCGACCACCTGGTGTTCTTTAACGTGCCCCTTCATGTGAGCACATGGGCCTACAGCATTTTCGCCTCCATCGAAAGCAGCCGCCGCAGCAGGGATTCGATCCCGCGACCGGCGGGTCAGCAGCCGAGTACTTTAGCTACTAGACCACCACTGCGGGGCTTTTCGCGCTACTAAACAGCTACGGCAAGGAAGCTATGTGCTCAAAAACGTACGCAAATCAGGCCTTAACGAAAGTGTAGACCCAGCTGATATTAATAAATGTGGCGTCATGACGTAATGATTTTTTTTCGCGCAAATCAAACTGCAGGACAGCCGACTTTCTCGATTGCCGAGTAATTTACGGCGTTAGACCTAATGGATGAAGTAAACTCGTGAGCACTTACTGTTCAAGACGCTGGTGAGGCCAGCGCTCTGGAGCAGGCGGTAGAAGTAGCCGTACTTGGACTGGATGGTCTGCGCGAGCATGCTCTCGGCGATAGGATACAACACACGGTCCACGATGTGGACAATGATGTTCTCGTACGAGGCATCGCCCACCAGGATGTTGGCACCTCCGATGGAGATTGTCTGCGAGAAACATTTGCTCATTTTCACGACACTGCCACTCAGAACGAATTCACCAAGTGACGCAAACTCTTTTTTTTAAAGGAACAATAATTAGAGATTATTAGTCCGCAATGTAAAGCACATTTTTAAGGCACATTTGAGCATTACAAAAAAGTCGTGTTTTTTTTTAAATTTTCCATAACAAAAAAAATTATTTCGAAGGATGCCTTGCACAAACACTCCTTAGTCAAGTTCCGCTCACTGGAAAAAAATTTTTGCAGGCAAAGAAATAATGTATTGGCCTGTGCTATGAAATAAACTGAATGAGATATGACGAACAATAAAAAGTAATTAAATAACCAAAAAGTAAGCACTCGCATTAGGGACACCTTCGTATAATAAGCAGGCACACGGAATCCTGTGGCACGATTTTGCTTATTGAGGTTCACAGCACACCTTCTAGAGTGATGAGGAAGTGTGCAAAGTTTTCATGAAAAAGGATGATTAGCAAAAGTGTTACGACTGTTCACGTGCGGAAAAATACCAAAAATACAAGTTCCGAGAAAATCAACATTGAGATTTCAAACAGGTGTAGCGCGTACACAATATGATCAGGAGGACTGAAACTCTCAATATTTGTTGCTGCAGTTTCACTGAGTACTTTACTTTTGTGTGCCTTTTCTCGAGCGGCAATTATTTTTTTTTCAAGCTGATTTTGCAGCTTCAGTGAAACGACGGGGCGCTTTCGCGCTGCGGTGCTGATCATTTGTAAAGTTTTCAGGTTAGCGGCCAGGCTCAATCCAAATTTGCTGAACGTTATCAATCGTGCTTCTATTTCCAATATTTATATGCCACATATTGTCAAAAAAGCAAATTTGATGCTTCACATTCGTGTCCTTGAGCGTGAACAAAACAAGTACCGCTTTACGCGTTCACCCAGTGAAAAGATTATGGCTCTTATAATGAAAAATAATAAGTTGACGATGCCTCTAAAGTATTACGACAAATTTTCGATTGACATAATTGCTAAAGAGCTTATACAAAGTACTACATCTCAAG
This sequence comes from Rhipicephalus microplus, assembly GCF_013339725.1. Taxonomy (NCBI): domain Eukaryota; kingdom Metazoa; phylum Arthropoda; class Arachnida; order Ixodida; family Ixodidae; genus Rhipicephalus; species Rhipicephalus microplus. The sequence continues at coordinate 167,612,249 of NC_051171.1, read as the reverse complement.
TAAATTTTGTGGTTCATAGAAAAATCGCACTTTCAGTTTCGGTTTCGTAGGAGGAGATGGTCTAACATTTTTTCTCGTAAGTTTTGAAGGACATGGCGTAGACGGAAGATTTATACAGCAAAATGACAATCAATACAATGGACACTTTACATATTAAAAAAGCTATATTTTGAGAAAAAAGTCCTTTCTTTCACTTGGCTTCATTTACCTTAAAGGGATACTGAACAATATTTATTTTTGCCGCCAAAATTTTCAACCCAATCGATAGATTTTATCCTGAAATCGACATAGACAACCTTCATTTCAGTCAGAAACTACGGGAAAATGAGGAATTCACTGCGTTTTTCACAAACCTTTATGTCTAGCGTCCGCGCCATTAACTACAGGAGGAGGCGTTTGGTGACGTCACAAACACCCGAAACAGGCATGCCAACAATGCCAGCCATGACCCACGCCTTTCGGCTCGCTCATATCCCACTTAGATTCCACTAATTGGTATGAACAGCAACAGAAGTGAACAATGCTCGCGGCTAGGGCAAAACACTGGCTCTGTTGCGGAAGGGAAAGATGGGGTTAGGAGGAGAGGTGGAAAAAATGAAGAGGAGGACAAGAAGACGTGCATCCTGCGTGCTCCTCGGCAATGCCACCTAGATAACTTTAGGCCTGCCTCATTGTTTCTATCACGGGCTCTGACGTCACTCCGTTTAGACCGGTGTGCTTCACTGCACAGTCATGCCTACGCTTGCTGTGGTCGCTCAACAGAGATGAATTGCCCAGTGAGACGAACGTTTTCATGGCGTGTAAGTGTGCTTCTCGGCGATTTGGGAACACCGCGTTTTTCCGTGTCCGTGAACTGTGGCTTAGTGCAGCGGTTTTGTGCAGAGTATTTTCTTGCCGGTGATCCTACCACTTTATTGCGGTGTTATAATTTTGAGCCAGTCTACATAGTGAGCCCCTTAGCATAATGTGTTTCCTTGAAACACATTCTCTCACAGAACGCTTGTGCCCGTGTCTCAGTGTTTTCAATTTGTTTTCCTCGAAATCCTGGGAGCTGCCGCTCCCTCCTTTGCGGTGATGCTTCAGGACACACCTGAGAATGTTGCAGGCGTGCAACCGTCGCGCCGGACTTCGTCATCCAGGAAGCGTAGCAACGCGTCCAGCGACACCGACAGTGAGGCAACCGATTTGTATTCGGATGGCCTCTAGTCATCGGATGATGACTTCACGGTCGTCATGAATCGATCTACAAAACGAAGACTGCTGCGAACGGCATCGTCGGCAAGTGTTTCCACCGTTAAGACTGCACCACAGCGGTGGCCGCACACCATGCTGTTTATGCCTGAAGACCCTGCATCTAACTTGCGACTCCTCAACAGGCAAGTTCTTTCTGTGCTTCTCGAGGAAACCGCGCCGAATGAGATCAAAGACGTGAGGATCAATGCACGAAAGAATGTCCTTGCTGTAGACGTTATGCACCGTAGCGCACTGCAAAGCCTTCGGCACATAACAGAAATCGGCAACGTGAAAGTTCGGCCAATGGTCGCTACAGGTTGTAATGGCACTGTTGGCGTCATTTATGATGTGGATCTTTCCATCTCAGCTAATGACCTGCCAATACTAATAAAGCCAGCGACTGAAGGCACCCGCATTACGCACATTACCAGACTCGGCAACTCACGCTGCTTGAGGCTTGTGTTCGAGGGAGACAGCCTTCCCTCGTATGTCAAAGTTGGCCATGTTCGCCACTCAGTGCGTCCTTACATACCGAAGCCACTGCAATGCTACAAGTGCTTCAAGATGGGACACGTAAAAGGTGTCTGTGAGAACAAACTTGTGTGTCCGCGGTGCGCTGAGTCTCACTCAAAAGACGCCTGCAGTGCCACCATACTACGATGTCCAAACTGCCACGGCGCTCATGAGGCCTCATCCAAAGATTGCCCGCGGGTGCGAAACGAGCACGCGGTACTCAGGCGTATGGTGCGTGACAATTCAACACACAAGGAAGCTGCCGCTACACTACGCCGACGACGGCGTCGTGGGCGAAGACTATCACGGAAAAACGCCTCTACCGATAGAGAGATATCATCCTCTATCAAAGAGGCTGACTCACGAACACCGAGCTCACTGAAGACGGATACTGCCAAACAGAAGAAAGGGACAGCAGTCGCGCCTTCCGAACAGTGGCCCTCTCTTCCACGACGTCAACCTACTTCGGAGCTGCATCAAATCCCGCCGCCCTCGACGACCCCTCAAACCAGTGATGCGATGAATGAAGATCAAGTGATAAGCTTGCTGCAATCGCTGATGAGTACCATGCGTGTTCTACTGAGTAATATGAAGACTTCTGCTGCGCAGACCGCACTGCATGTGCTGGACACCCTGAGTCCGGTGCTTGCAGCTCTAAGGTAGAACCATGGCCAGCGAGGCACCGTCGTTTCGAGCGGAAGTCAAGAATGCATCTGTCTTTCAGTGGAACGCCAGAGGACTGAAGTCGCGCATGTCTGACTTTAGACAATTTGTATTTGTGAACCGCTTCCCCATTATTGTGATTTGTGAACCCAACCTATGTGCTTCAATCAAGCTGTCAGGATATGAGTGCTTTATGTCCTCCACTCACAGAGACTGCAGCAAAGTTATTGTATTCATGCGCCATGACCTCACTTACGTTCACCACAGAGTCTCGCCTGATGAAGGGAATCAGTATGTGTGCCTTACTGTGAAGAAGGATAAGGTTGCTTTCACGATTATCGGAGCTTACTTATCTCCATCAAGCCGCCTTGACTGCGAGCGCTTACGCGGTATTCTGACATCGACTCCAAGGCCATGGGTGATCACTGGCGACTTCAATGCCCACCATTTCCTATGGGGAAGCTCCAGGGACAACTCTAGAGGAAGAAAATTGGTGTCCTTAGCCTCGGAGTACGAACTCTGCGTTTGTAACGATGGAAGCCCTACATATTTACGCGGATCAGCCTATAGCAGCTGCCTGGACCTTACATTGGTTTCTCGCTCACTTATCAGGAAAGTGCACTGGTTTTCGGATCTGGAAACGCGGGGCAGCGACCATATACCAACTTACCTGTGTATAGAAGGTTTCACCAGCTCCAAGTCCTCAAGAGGCCTCAAGTACACCGATTGGCCGAAATTCAAAATGTTAATGGAAGACTGCTGTACCGACGGCTCATCATATAACCTAGAGGACTCGATAAAGGATGTCCTGCAGAATACCACACATACACATTTGACTAGTCACAAGCGCACCGGTTTCGACATCGAGCTTGAGAAACTTCGCGCAATACGCCGTCGTGCAGAACGAAGGTACCGACGGACAAAGTGCATGGATGATTTGAGGCTGGCTAGACGCATTCAAAAGAAAATGCAGCGGCACATGGATAAACTGGCTAGGCGACGTTGGACATCCTTTTGCGAGTCGTTGGATCCACGAAAGCCCCTATCACTGATATGGCGAACTGTCCGGGGTCTTAGCATAACCTTGGGTCAGCGACACCCGTTTACATCTCTGGCACTTCACCTTCGATGCAGAGAGATTGACGTCGCAGAATCTTTCTGTAGAAGAATTGCCGGTGATTCCAATTTCACAGTATCAAGAACGGGAACTTTTGACAACCCACCGCCCTCACGTGATCCCCGTATGGAATGCCAGTTTTCTATGGATGAGCTAGAGGCGGCACTGGCTCTGTGCAGACGTTCTTCAGCACCCGGTCCTGACGGCATTACCTATCGTGCCCTTTGTAATCTTGGAGACGAAGCTCGGAAGGCACTCTTACGCCTATACAACGACTCCTGGCAGACTGGTACTGTTCCCCAGGCATGGAAGTCAAGTCGCCTCATTCCACTTCTAAAGGCTGGTAAATCTCCTTTGGATATTGCCTCATACCGTCCTATCGCACTTGCCAGTTGTGTGGGAAAAACGATGGAACGAATGATTCTAACACGAATGGAGTGGTATTTAGAGCACTACGAAATCTATCCAGTATCCATGACCGGATTCAGGCGCGGCCATTCGTCAATCGACAACGTTGTTGATCTGGTGACATATGTTCAACACCAGAAAGCCTGTAAGAGACTGTGCGCCGCCCTGTTTCTAGACGTTAAGGGGGCTTACGACAATGTCACCCATGAAGCCATCCTTAGTGCTTTGGAAACAGTAGGTCTTGGTGGCAAGATATATGTGGGTGTACAGCTACTTACAGCTGAGATCATTTTACGTGATGACAGCGAATGGCCCAACACCTGATTATTACAGCAGCCGAGGAGTTCCTCAGGGAGGAGTGCTAAGCCCTACCCTTTTCAACCTAACTCTCATTGGTCTAGTCGAGCAGCTACCTAGCACTGTAGAACTTTCTGTCTATGCTGATGACATCTGCATTTGGACATCAGGTGTGACAAGGCCTCAGCTTCGCGCCCGCCTTCAGAAGGCTGCTACAACGGCGTCATGCTATCTTCGTAAACAAGGCCTCGAGGTGTCCTGCGGAAAGTGTGCAGTGGTAGCGTTCACGCGGAAACCAATGTCTGCTTACAGTATATCGATTAATGAAGAATACATATCGTTCAGCAGAAGCCACAGGTTCTTGGGAGTCATAATAGATAGAAACCTGTCGTGGACTCCGCACGTGAACTATGTGAAGAAGCGGCTGATCGCAACATGCCACATGCTCAAATTCCTTGCAGGAAAAAATTGGGGAGTGCCCATATCATCCATGCTACAACTGTACAGGGTGCTGTTTATCGGATTCTTACGGTACAGCTTACCTGCAATGTCTAACACCGGCAAGACCAACCTGCGCGCAATTCAGAGCATTCAAGCCCAAGCACTTAAGATATGCCTTGGAATACCCCGCAGTGCTTCAACGGCTGAAACCATTGCCATCGCTCAAGATCACTCGATAAATACGTATATTATTACCGAGACAATGCGCATGCACCTCAGGCATTATGCCAGGACCCCTTCTCACCACCTGGCGAGTCTAGCTGCTGAAAGGCCTCGCACGACATACGGCACTATTGTCTCCAAGCATCGTTCATCGTTTGCTGAGACATACGCACCTGCATCAAAGCCACTGCTTCCTCCTTGGAGCTTGAGCCGGCCGCGAGTTCACTTAATGATTCCAGGAATGAGGAGAAAATCGGACTTACCGACGCATGCCCTGAAACAACTGAGTCTATCCCTACTGGAAGAAAACTACAGTAACCACGTGCACATTTACACGGATGGCTCTACTACGCCGTCTAGTTCAGGTGGAGCAGTGGTTATACCATCACAAGGGATAACTCGGTGTTTTAAGACTTCACATGTGACGAGTTCGACGACGGCAGAACTCGAGGCTCTGCGCAATGCACTGGAACACATCAATTCAGAAGAAAGACCAGGTAAATGGGCTGTGTTTTCTGACTCAAAACCAGCGTTACAGTGCCTGATATCAGTTCTCCGACGCGGATGCCACGACCAGTTGACCTACCAAACCGTGAAACTACACCACCTGTTAATACAAAAAGGCCATGACATCGTCTTTCAGTGGTTACCTGGGCATAGTGGTATAGGCGGCAATGATTCTGCAGATCATGCTGCTCGCACGTCACATAAAGAAGGGAACAGTGTTCCGATACCGCTTTCAAGAGCGGATGCGGCGAGGCAGATTCGTCAACTGGCCCGCAGTCTCACACTGACCGAGTGGAACACACCAAGCATACGACGTACACGACTGCACGAGCTCGACCCATCACTACAACTCCGGCCTCCACCCGGCCTACATCGACGTGAAGCTTCGCTTCTCTATCGCCTTTGGCTGGGAGTTGCTTTCACGAAAGCATATACCACGTTAATCAGAATTACTGACAGTGCGGCGTGCGATGTTTGCGGCACCGACGAAAATATCGAACACCTGCTGTGTCATTGTCCTCGATTTGCCTCAGAGAGACAAGTACTTGCCAACGCAATGCGGCGACTGGATGATCGGCCTCTTTCTGTGCAGGTGCTATTACAGCAACGTACACATGTCTCGACAGCCCACAAGGCAGTGAAAGCCCTGCTGCGTTTCCTGAGAAAGACAGGCTTGTGTGAACGCCTCTGACATGCGGTAGATTTCTACACGCTGCAGTGAAATTACTGTCAGTCTCTCCCCCACCCCCTTTTTTCCCTCTCTTCCCTCTTTCTCGTCTTTCTTGTCCCCTTCCTTTATCCCCCAGTGTAGGGTAGCCAACCGGATGTCTTTCTGGTTAACCTCCCTGCCTTCTCCCTTTTTGTTGCTTCCTCCTTCCTTCCTTGAAACATAGATGCTTGTAGACACTGTAAGGCGCTTTCTTGAATGGTTTTCAAGTGTATGAGCTCTACTTCAAGCTATAATATTTGAGAACCTCTACCAAATTTATTGATCCAAGAACCGGCAGTGCAGTTGAAGTGCTATCAGTTATTGTCACGTCAGAGCGTTTTTAAATGTTTACGCGAAGAATAGAAAAAAACAATTTGCTTCTGTCCTTCAATCAATCAATCTGGAGCTTTATTTTCCGACATAGCATGAATTTTCGTTTGCGTGTCTGTTACTGCATTAGTATTCAATGATCCCGTCCGTCCATAATGGTTGCCATGAGCATGTTAGAAGGGTTATAGTCCTCTTCACTATCTGGCGGGAAAGAAAGCGGCGGCGACATTGCCCAACGCTTCTATGAGAAATACGTTCCGAGAGCGTTTCTTGTACTTGAAGCCAAGCTGCGTCGTCTTCCCCTCCATCAAAAATGCAGCACACTGATTCGATCTTGCAACTTGCGTGTCAGCAGCTGAGTACCTTAGCCACTATACCACATCATCGGGGACACTGTTTAAGTTGACAATGTCGTTAATAAATAGATTAAACACAAGCGATCCAAGAATATTGCTTTGGGGCTCACCGAATACAACAGTTAATTATCATGACTTGTGATTGTTGATACAGAACCATCGATTCCTTCCTTTAAGGCACGACTTTCGGTCTTCCATGAAATCCACGATGGGAAAGTTTCTGAGTGTTCGAAGCTTAGTAATACGTACATGCGTATTCCTTCAGTGCTAGTGGTGCCATTTCTGTGGACCTTTGTTTTCGAATACCATGAGGACCGGTGTGAACATATGCTCTCTGAAATAATATAATTAACTTTATCGAGGTGGACGGCACTGTCGTGCTGTTGCACTTACCCTTCCGTTGTCGTAGACCTTGACGAGAATGTTGTCACCGCCCGCCGTGGTGATCTCAAGGTCGCCGCGAAGACTGCGGCTCGGGACCGAGTCACCCACGATGTGGTGCAGCACAAACTTCCTCAGAAATCGGCTGTCCGTGTCCAGAACTTTGACAACGCTGGGTGGCAGCGCCGCAAATGCCAGGTCGTTTGGTGCGATGATGGTGAACGATGCTGCGAGAGCACAACTCTTCAACTCTCTCGGCCTACGCCAATTATACTCAGGCAAACTCGTTCCATTAACACCTCTTCCCCATCTTTCTACTCCACGTGACAAGTGACAGTTAGCAAAGTCGGTTATTAGGCTAGCTGGTTTTGCATGATACGGCGCTACATGTTACTCGGACAAGAGAAGTTAGAGAGTACACTCAGCTCATTGAAGCAATTTCGTTTGGACTCCTTGCAGTGATAAACCAGAGCAACCTCGACAACAGGAGTTCATTGCTAGCATGCGTAGCAGTGATGATGACGACGCAACTACTCACCAAAGGACGCCAGGACATCCTCGACTTGCGCTTTGCGCAGGTACTTGCAGAAGACAGTGGAATCCCGCTGCTGAAGGAACTCGTAGAGTCCGCGAAATGGTCCTGCCGCCCGTGTCTCACGGACCAGGACATCGCTGGCTGCGCAGCACAGAAAGAGGGCGAAAGCCAAGGTGCATTTTATTCCTTGCACTGAGAAAATCACATCTGCGTGCTCCTTGCTAGGCGAATAATGTATGAAACGCTACGCCAGTTCATAATATGTTGATGCATGACAACTGCACTTCGACCCTTCTGAGAGCCGGACTAGTTTTTGCTAGTGCCAGTGAGCGCCTCTTTAGTTGTCGTTTTCTAATGCATTTGTAGTGCACATCAGTTCTCAATAGGGCAGTGTGCACTGCCATGCCAAAAATATGAAAATAGTGCTTTAAATAAGCCTAATTAGTGGCACTAAATTACTAAAATTTTCTTCGAAACACTGTGCAGTAATAGCAGAAAAGATTTCATTACTTTTAGTGGAAAGAGTGAAGGCGAAGCTTTCTTTTGAATCATCTTTTTTAAGGCGTAAAGCCTGGCTAGCGGGAACTTAGAGTAACACATATTACAGTGCGATACTTGCAGTCCTCTCCTTTTTTTTTCCCTTCTACATTCCTAACTTCTCGAGCTTGAATGTTCGGGTTTGTTTTCCATAGCCTACCATCATTGCGTGTGAGGTAACCAGCTTCTACTAAAAGTTTTAATCTGCCAGCACTCCGTATATGTGTAATTGTCCGGACCAAACAAATGGCTCCACGCGGAGCTCTCTGGCGTGAGATTCGGCAGGGGGTGCAGCGATGTTGTCAATACGGCGTGAACTGCGAGGCAGCTGGGTCACTGCCGCCTAGAGCACTTCCCGGGCCCGGGCTTTCAAATCATAAAGTACGAGGCGTCTAGCACTTTGTTCTATCATGAGGCTACACAACACTTGAAAAAACTCCCCCCATTATATTGACTGAAAAACGCTCCTGCGTACCGCGAAGAAAGGTTTGCTAGGCAGCGCTGCTGCAAGAGCAACGCTACTTTGCCTACGTTACAAGATGTGCGTGTTTGTATCTAGAAAAACATTTCGAGTATACAGCTACACTCGCCGTGCCTGTTTTAGCCTGCGTAGACTGGTCAACGCGACTCGCGAATAATAATATCTCTGGAGAAGTTTCTTGTGCAGTTCAAGTGAAAGATGCGTACTGACTCTTAGCATTGGCGCGACAATCGATACAAATGCTGCCAATTTTTTTTTGCGGTAACCAGTTGGATATATTTACCATTAGCCAATAATATTTACATTTTGCTCGAATTTCTAGTATATAGAGCATAGTTCGCTCATTTTAACAGCCATGTTCGTCTTTGTCATATCTCGCCATTAGTTCATAAGTGTCTTCATTTGTCGAAGCACAACTGTTCTCATGGCGCTCAAAAACGTGGAAGCACTCCCGCTCCGGGAGTAAAAGCGCTAATGAAGGTGACGACTATGATTTGCTGCTGTACACGTTGTAACACTGTACTGTCACGGGTGTATTGGTCCCTTTCGCCACATATATGTCTAACGGTTCCGGCGTCACCCCGAGTTAAGGAATTTCTCATACCTTCGGACTTCTTCCACTACTATTTGCTGATTTTGGATGCCAACAAACAAGTAACACACATCAAAACTGGAGACGCGAGTCTCCACTCTTGTTGAAAAAAATAACGTAGACATGTTCCGCGCACATCGCTTATCTCTCCTTGGTGTCTGCCGAGGACCGACCTTCTTGCGCCGCATAGTTTCGCAAGCTGCCTAATTGCTTCATTAGGGACTTGAGGGGGCCACGTGTTCGTTAAAGCTTACAAGTATGCCTGTCGCTTGCCTTGTTGAAGTGTCTCTGGCGGGCATTTCTGTATGCTTTCCACATTTTCTTTCCTACCACAGTTTTCCGCCACTGCCGCGAGCTGGAAGCCTGCAACCACAACCAATATACACAGACTTCGCTGCCCTGTTCGCACCGAGGCCTAACCCATTCTACCCCTTCCGGTCCCTGTGAGGGATCGCGCATCGGACACCCAGCACGCCGCGTTCAATGGCGAGGGCTGAAGAAGCCGCCAGCTGCTTCGGCGCTCTAGCTGACCGTTGTTTTGCAAGCCCTCAGTCCGGTCTTGCTTTAAGACAAACACTTTCAGGGCTCGAAGGCTGTTACACGAAGACGACGAGATGGGCATCTTCAGCAAACGGCAATGACGGTCACTCGCTTTGACAGATCTGTGGCACTGTTTTTTTTTTTTTTTCGTGTGCACGATTTCTCGCTTTCGACCTGTCGCGTCCTCTTTTCTGCACGCCATGATATAATTTAGCAGGTCGGGTTGTTGAGAGCGAGGACACGGGTTCGATTCCCGGCTTCAACGCCCACGTCTTGGTGGAAGAAAACGCGAAAAACACCCGTGTGCTTCTATTCAGGGCACATTAAAAGGGGTTAATAATAATAATAATAATAATAATAATAATAATAATAATAATAATAATAATAATAATAATAATAATAATAATAATAATAATAATAATAATAATAATAATAATAATAATAATAATAATAATAATAATAATAATAATAATAATAATAATAATAATAATAACCTGGGTTTAACATCCGATAACCACCATATGATTATGAGAGACGCCGTTGTGGAGGGCGTCGGAAATTTCGACCACCTGGAGTTTTTTAACGTGCACCGACAGCACACGGGCCTCTACCGTCTCACCTCCATCGAAATGCGACCGCGGGGATCGAACCCGCGACTTTCGAGATAGCAGCCGAGCCGCCGAGGCGGGCCGCGATTCGGCTAGAGTTCCTCACCGCGGAGTGCCTCATAATCCTATCTCGATTATGACTCCAGTAATTATTGTGGGTCCGCCACAGTTCATGTGCTTTGAAAGCATCACTGCATGTAAAGATTGTGGTTGAAAACATTAAGCATCATAGCCTTTCTATGTATATGCGGATAACGGAAAAAGAACCAGCGTCGTTTGCCAAGAAGACGTTGCTCATGAGGCGCTTTCCTACGTAAATCGAGGTTAAGTTTTTTTTTTTTGTCTACGGACGTTACTGACGTGGAGAAAACTTGCAGCGACTGGCATGATGTGGATGATTAGACACTGCCAAACTTTCACGTCACGTTCCCAGAGGCCGAGAAGATGACCCTCACGCGACGACTTTTAAAGGAAGAGAAAGAAAACTGCATATATCGGAAAGTCCGGTCCGACAAGAGTCCCCCCCAATGAAATCCAAGTATGTGCAGATTGGAATCACACGAGAGGAGGAAGGCAAGCTTTCGGTAGCGCGCTCAAGTCCGGAAGAGCGGGATTAGCGAGCTGACCTTTGCGAGAGAGGCGCGCATCAAAAGAAATATGGTTTCTCTCCGACCACTGAGTAGCGTCCGCTGGCGCGCTCCTCAATGTCGCCGCCGGCAGCGGCCTTGATGGGCGAAGGAAGCGGGAAAGCGGTATGACCAGTCAACGGGCTCAAAAGTAACGGGCTTTTCTTTCGCATGCTCCGACATGATCGGCCGGCACTGGACACGATCCCACTGGACTACCAATGAGGATGAGCCGCAGTGCGTGCTCTATTAGCGCGGCTCCTCAATACTTTTTATTTATTTCTTTCGAGTCTACAGTTTTCGAATGGACTTAATCACCGTGTTCCAATTCACCGAGTCAAGGACGCCTTCTGTCGATCCGCAGTGAGGAGCACGTAGCCGATCACTGCGCTCATCGATATGGATACGCCGTTTCATATCGGCCCGTCGTTGCGAGGAGACTGCACAGTTCCGAGCCACGTTCGCGACACCATCTGTGAATTCTCGTAGAAAAAGTGCCTCGTAATTTTGGAACGAGACGAAACAGCATTATTGCTTCACCACGTTCATTACTGTGTTCTTCTCAGGATTCCTCCACTTTAAACTTGGCACTAAAAAAATGCCTTAAATTTTCAATATTGCATGTAACCATTAAAGTCTTCTCGATGTATGAACGTCATTACCTATTTCGAATGCGCGCAGAATACTCAAGACACTGCAAACAACGGCATAGCGAAAGAAAATTTTAGTCGATGAACGGAAGACCTCTTGTGATTTGCCTCAACGTATGATAGCATCAGTAAATTGGGATTAGCTTGGCGCCTCAAGCTCGCGCATTGGCCTCGTAGGCGTAGCAGTTCTTGGGTAGAATCTAAGCGCTTAAAGACAAACTGCCAACGTCACGTTTCAACCGCCACGACCGAACAAACGACCAAACGAAGTCAAGAGATGCAGAACCAAGAGACGAATTGTATTAGCAGCGCGACAATGCTAAAAAGAGACAACATGGACAGGAAAGAGCGCTCTTTCCTTTCTCTTCTTATTGATATAACTACGATGAACCAACTCGCCCGAATCAAACTCTTGTTGCTGGAGACGAGCTTAATTGCTAGGGCCAGGAAAAAACCTTTTTAAATTAGCAATATTTCGCTCGTTCAGGCGTGATCAGAAAAGATGTGGCACCGAAACGACGCGCAAATTCCTTAACCTTCGAGGTGTGTACGTGATCGTTTAGAAAAGTCAGTTTCGGCGCAAGTACGAAGCAATGAATGCGATAGCAGCACACGTGATACGATGTGAGCATACAACTCACTCCTGAAGCATGCAACCTGGCGTTACTTCACAAAACGCTGTTGCACGCAAACATGCCGCTTCAACGACCGAAGCGATCTTCGTGCCGCCTATGACTCGAACGCAAACGTTGCGACGACAGCATAGTTCTTTCAAGGTTTGAGCAACCTGCAAATCCTGATACAGCGAGCGTGACCACGTCTGGCCGGTCGGGGTATGCGGCTGTTGCCGGATCCTCTCCGTGATCGGCGCCACGTGAAGCGTCTGTGCGTTTTCGCTCAGCTTGAGCGTCGATCATCTGTAGTATGCTTTCACTCGCACGCACGAAAAGAGGGGCTATGTTATGCGTGAACGGCGACGGCAGAAGGTGCACCTGGAGTGTCTCTGCACTAAAACAGAACATTGGTGGATGACATCGCTGCCGACAAGGCGACGTCGATGCGATAGAGTCGCATAGTCACGTTACCCGAAACTGATGCAGAACATGCAATGCACGAGAAATTCTAGAAACGATGTGACATGATCCACGCAACTCTGTGGATCACGATATATGACCACAGCAGCATTTCGCCAAAACGCGGAACCCAACGATATAACTCTCCGCGACATGTTATGCTCTAGCACGTCTTTAAAGAGACTCTGCAGCTCTCTTTAAGCGTGACAAGAAAACACTGCCTAGTGGTTGTCGAAGCTCTCGAGAACTGGTTAGCCAAACATTACAGCGCAGTACTTGGCCTCGAATGTAAGAATGACTATTGATGTCAGCTAGAAATTGCTCTTATTTTTCTCAGCAAATGGTACCATAAACCGAAGCAACGAAAATGCTGTAGCCCCGTGTGCTCAGATTTGGATGCACTTTAAAGAACCACAGGTGGTAGAAATTTCCAGAGTCATCCACTACAGCGTCTATCATAGTCATCTGGTGGTTTTTAGGACGTTAAACCTCACATATCAATCAATCATAAACTGAAGCAAGGTGCGTGACCGGGTTTGGTAGTATTGCATGGCGACTTGAACCGCGCGGGAAACAGACAATAGAGATTAGCGCTTGTCGGTTCCTTGTCCTTGTCTGTTTGACGCGCTGTTCCAATCACCACGGTGCCATTAACTCCAATGAGAGTGCCATAAAGTCAAATCAGCCATTTCAGCAGCTTGGGCTGCATAGTTGCCGCGGCCACCACGTGATGCCGCCACGTTTCTGCTAGCATGGTGAAGATCGCACTGCGCGTTCGAAGATCAAAAGAAATGTGCAAGGTGATGACGCTTGATGATGAACGGACGCTTCTTCTCGCTCCTTGCTCGTGGAGCGAGATAAGAATGAGAGCAATTACAGCTCGGGACAGGATCTTCTCGTCCGATTCTATGGCGGCAGTCGATTCACGAGAGAGAGAGAACACAACTTTATTGTCGATTCACGAGGCAGCCGACTTTTCTTAAACGACGATTTCCGGGAAAAGTGTTGCAGGGCTCTTTTAAGAGTTACACTGAATACCTATCACAGCATAGCTTAGAGGGGTACGGACACAAACAATTTGGTGCATTTTGTTCTTCACTTGGTAGTATGCTGCTGGAGTTCTATTATTCATAATACGGTACATCGCGTGCATGCACCAGCACACCACGGATGATTAATTACAGTCTGTTCTATTTATAACACAAGCGTGCGATACGCAGGTGTCAAGCAGGCTATCCCAGTCGTGAAATCCTGTGTCCACACCCCTTTACTATAAGGCCCCAGTAAATGTAGGGATCAAATTTCATTCACTGAGTTGATTGAAAGATTGTGAGCTGCAGGGATCTTTGTGGCGCCTGCCAGAGCATATCAGGCGCGTACGACCGCCCGGCTCCCTAAAGTGCGCCGCACCAACTGGCGGGCTGACGTGGACGCCAAGCGAGCTGAGCTGAAGAGGACCCACCGCGAAAGTTAATACGCATCCTTCCGCGTTATTGTAAAAATACATAGAAAACATTCTTGCGCTTCTAGAACTTGGCATTCATGCGGGAAGTGGGATGTGATAAGAGACCGCCTTATGGGGAATTCGTGTTCCAGCTGCGACACTCCTTCCGTTGTTGCAACTGCGGACTGCACTGCACTCTTGCGCTCAGAGCGTGACGCGGGTTTTTCGTATCTCATCAAACCGGACGCAAAGTCTCGGCCTGATTTATGTGTTCCTCCTACATGACAATCAAACCGTTATTGATGTGGCTTTACACAAAATTACATGTGTTCGAGCTATTGCAGAACAAAGAAAGAACTATTGTTGTTCTAGAAAGAAACGAGAAACGCGTAAACTGGCGAAAACCAAATGTTTTGCGTGTTTTCCATTTTCGACCTAGCTACCATAAAAAGTGACAGTATCCCTGTACTTAACTGTCTTTTTCGGTGGTATCCTGATTGAGACAAAAGCGCGATTCATCGAGCAAAGCAACGCTGTCGTTTAGCGCCTATCTGCCACAATTCACTGTACGCTAACTCACCGCAGTCGAGAGGGGCGAGGTAACCGCAATTAGTACCCTTTCCTTTCCTATGAAAGCCAAACAGATCCACACAATTCGCCGGGTACGCCTGTCTTCCGATAAATACGAGAAAAACCAAAAAAATGAACAGGCGAATCGGCGGCGCACCGCGTCAGCTCCTTGAAGCAAACACTCGGTTTACCCGCTCTTCGCCGTGAGAACACCGCTCGTCGGGCCTGGAAGAGCGCGGCGCTCAATCAATGCCCACCTCTGACCTCCCTGACTCGACCCGACCAAGCAGCCGCTAGCGCTATTCGCCGGAAGAGGCTAAGAAAAAAAAAAGATATTCAAACGCCGCACAAGGTCTCATGCGGTGCTGGTTTTGCACCGATCACTTGGCTCTTCCGCTTGCTGCTATCCACCCCTTCACTTTTATTTCGCCTGCACTCGCCTCCTGTGATTCGTACTGCACAGCGTGTAGGCGTGTGAGAAAAACTCAACCACGGTACGATGAAAACACAGGCATTATAGCCTACTTCCACGGCGTTACACTAACAATATTTAAGCGCAAAAAAAAAAGATGCGCACGGTGAAAAAGACGTGAGGCGCTAGGGTGCTAACTCGCAACACTTATTTAGAAGCGCGCAGCGGAATATGGCAGCTCGGTATCGCACGACATGCAAGACCGGAAAACAATGACCGACCGCTTAGCTATATAGTAACTCTTTCGGAGTATAAAGCAAACGATTGCTCCGACGCGCAGTTATCTCCTAAAACTATCAGTACTTCGGCTTCGATGAAACGTACTGAACTTTCGTACAGCTGAGAACAATACGAAAAACAAGACTAGTACGGATACTGTCGATTAAACAAAGTGTAACAAATGAGAGCCCAATGGTGCCACGTCTTTTCCGCCATCCTCGTTTGATTACGCGCTTGAAGACTATTAGCCGTGTCTAGCCAACATTTCCGAACACCCACGTTAGCGTTCAGTGCAACCTCGTAGGAGTGGCTAGCTTTGTTATGCAGTTAATTTAGTCATAAAACGTCCCAGGAAACCACCCGAAGACTGTTCCTATGTTTGTGTATTGCAGGCTGAGCGGAATATAAAATAACACGTGCCATTATTTATTCCTACTGCACGGTTGGTAGAGAGCTGCTTTTCGATTGGCCTGCAGCATCAATTAAATAGAAGCTCCAATAGCATTCCACAGCATTGCAGTAGAGGAGCGTCTTACGAATCACTGCACTCGATGACAGGTCCACCACTGGCTGATATGAGCGCGTAAGCTTACATTCGTCCCCATCGACGAAGACCAAAATCCTGCGCGAGTACGCGCACAAAATGCATCGACCACCGGGTCTGTCACATTTTGGGGAAAGTGCTTCTGTCATCGCTGCTGAATAAACGAGACATTGGCAAGCCTGTCCGACTCAACCACATTACCGACAATACAGGCGCCAACTTTCAAGTAGGCTATATTTTCAGAAAGGCAAAATATTAACGTGCATCCGGTCATGCCCAATGACTTCGCATAAATAACCTGTAATTCACTCTCTCCGCTCACAACCCTGAAACCAGCCAATCTAGTTCCTTCACCGGCAAGTATAATACGGGTGGCTTATGCCCTTGGACGCATGACCAGATCTATGTAGTCTTTCTCAAGATAAACGTCAGTTCAGAGTTATCGTCTCTCTAACCAGTGAGTGCGTGTGTGTTTTTGTGCTTTGCCACAATGCATCCTCACTAAGTAGTTCGGCTCTCCTAACTACAACGATTCCGTCAGCGCGCTATGAGGATGTGCCACGGGGACGACACCTTTTCACGACAACCGGCTGTCCTCGAATGCTTGCGGCCGGCTCCCGCTCTCAAGCTGTGAACAGGCGCGCAATTACTGCCGCAATATCCCGCCACGCAACTGATGCTCTTGTGGGCCACAAAACGTGAGAGCCTGCTGTGGTGTGCACGAAGCAGAGCATAATCTGCTCTGCGCTTTGCTTCTTTAGCCAGGGAATGCGAAGCACATGTCTTTGCATCAATGTCCTTGCCTGCGATAATACTTCGCCTCTTCATTGCGAACTACGGAGAGACAACGCACGCCGAACGGTTAAAGCGGCGTCACGAATTAACAATGTGGACACTGGTGCGTGATTACGGTGACTGGCAGCCGGTGATCGTCCGGTGATGAGAATCACTCGACGGTTCTGCGACCTTTGCTGCTATCGCAAAATTTTTCAGATGGCCTTCAAGAAAAAGGCAAATATGAGTGTGGCATGTATGAAAGCAGTTATCTTAAGCATGCGGTGATGCGAGAACTAGCGTTTGCAACAACACAAATTTAACGTGGTCAAATGTGGATAGCTGCCACGAGTGCCTAAAGCGTTTCGCTAGGATCGAAGCATGACCACTGTGACCGATAATTATACCCTCGATCTCCTTCACAGCAAGTGTGGTTATATTAAAAAACAATAATAACTTTTATGACACTGTTAGTAGAGCATGTTTTCTTTTAACTGACGCAATGTGACAGCGCACACACACACACAAAAAAAACATAGCATGCAGAGAAATATCCCTTAAACTCGCCACATACATGAACGAGTAAATATATAGGTGCACAGCAGTACTGGTCAGTCGGTCAGTGATTTCATTTGTCTTCTGCGTGAATACACCGAAGTATAGTAACCATAACTACTAACGTTGATCCCGCTAAATACAAGATATTTAATATACGACATCTGCTACCTCATAGCACCAACGTCGAGGCATCGGAGTATAAAGTACATATAAATCAAGTTACTGCATTCCATGACACTTTTGCTTATATTCAGCGCTAGCTCTAGTGACTTGGATGCGCTAACTGGATTTTACGTATAGCAAACTCTAGATTTAATCTCGGGAACATAGCTCTGGTTCAACTTATTCGTTACTGCGTCACGAAACACAACTTAGAGGACGCAAAACGGTGCATCGCTAGTATCACACGGCTTTCCTATTCGCCGTACGCGCGCGTCCACTGAGGTGCTGTGATTTCAGAATTTGCGTTACCCTTTTCCCACCCCAATGTACTGCACCGACGCGACTTTTGAAACAACGCTACATATGCTTAGCCTTACTACGTGCCCGTGTAGAAACTAGAATAAATGAGCGCAATTGACAAGGTTGACATTAGTGTAGCTTGTCAGTAGCCAGTTCGGCGATTACCAAACTAATGAAAACATACAGGACTTCAGGAACACCTGCGAGCTCTTAGTGACTCCCCCTCAGTTATTTTTTGCACCTTTATTCTTAATCTGTGCTACATAACGTACTCCTCTCCTAGTGTGGGGTAGTCAGCCAGACACACCCTATTACTCTCGCAGCCTGGGACGAAAGGGATCACATGATCTAATCAGACTAACGCGCGTGGCTTAGTCGTGAGACGAGCGCGGCTTCGTTCAGCGCATTTCCAGTGCACCGTGAGGCTCGCGCACCATCCTATGGTGCCGGTACTGATTCGCGCACAACCATCACACCACACAACGCAGGCAGCCGTCGAAGCCCCTACCTTCGCCGTGCGCCTGGCAGCAGCAGAGCAGCAGCAATAGTCCGAGCCGGAGCGCGGGCCGGAGCCCTGCGCTGGCCATTGCGGAGCTTGTCCTCCTCGTCTCCGGGTCTCGTGGCGCAGCTGTCCACGAGTGAACAGAGCCCGGCTTCAAATGACGGCAGTGCACCCACTCGTGCCGGACGCTAAGCTTTTATAGGCGACGAGCGCGCCGGCAGCCTCCTCTCCGCGCCTCGCGACCTTGGCCCCCGCGAAGAAGGCCGTTACGTCACTCGCGGACGACGCTCACCTGTCCGTACAACACCACCGCCAAGTACACATACCTGTGCCCTCTCGATGGAATGGCAAATACGCTTCAAGAATCAAAAGGCGGACCATCTCATCTTGTGAATTAAGATTGTAAGCTGATCGAGTTGGTTGGTGTTAAGGATAAATTTTAGGGGTGAAGCTCCTCTAACCTTGTCCTGCGTCAGGCGTGACCGGCAGTATCAAACAGACAGGCAGGCAAACAGATAGACAGACGGACGCACATACAGACAGACGGACGGATTGACATACAGACAGGCGGACAGACGGATGGACGGACGCTTTGCCTCACACACAATCATTCACTCCGTGGATATGCTGTGATTTTTCTGGTACAGTTCCCTCACGAGCAGGACGACGGATGGAAGAAGCAGACGAGAAAAGCGCTGCCTCTCAAGGGAAGCTTATTTTGAAAAAAAGGAACGCAAAGAAAAAAAAACTTTCGTACATAATCTTCATTTGAGAGCCAACGCCCGTCTCGGGTGTTGACTTCCGTCGTCCTACTCGTCACCGCTGCATGAAAAATTCATCTTCACCCGCAGCATTGAAGCAGTGTTTGTGGTGCACGACTGCTGAACTGAGGGTGGAGGGATCGCATCCACGCCGCCACATTTTCGATGGAGACAAAAACCACCAAGGCCCGTGTATTTATATTTTTAAGAGCAGGTTAAAGACCCACAAGAGGTGAAAATTACCGGAGCCTTCCACTTCTACGGCGTCTCTCATAATTATATGGTGGTTTTGTGGCGTTAACCCCAACAATTATTGTAATAAAAAATTAATCTTCTTATAGTCATTAATCTTGTCCCATCCCACCAATTTACTACAGAATAACAGTTTGTTAAAATTCAATGTATTTTGAGCAAACTTCGGCGACTTTGAGCGTATCTATCTATCTATCTATCTATCTATCTATCTATCTATCTATCTATCTATCTATCTATCTATCTATCTATCTATCTATCTATCTATCTATCTATCTATCTATCTATCTATCTATCTATCTATCTATCTATCTATCTATCTATCTATCTATCTATCTATCTATCTATCTATCTATCTATCTATCTATCTATCTATCTATCTATCTATCTATCTATCTAGCCGCTTACGTTTGGGTGCTCTTGTGGCCACCCCCTTAACTTGGCGTGAACAGAAATTAGCATGGGAGGCTAAGCTGGTTTGATGAATATGACGCGCTGATAAAGACATGAATAATGTCACAATCCCGTCACGTACGTCGTCAAACACTTACTGCCAGACAGTGGCACATACCCACGGTCGGGTATGTGCCGCTGGTATGTGGGTATGTGAAACAGGGGATTGACACCTAGTATCTACCCAGGAGCAATGAGAACACACATGAGCAATTTTAACGCGTGAGCGTTAAGAAATACCTGACATCAGTTGCGTCGACCCGAAGAATGCAAGGAATGAATGTTAGGGTCAGGTGGAATCGAACACAAGCATTCTGCGCGGCAATGAAGCATTTTACCACAGGTCTCGGAACTACTTTTCAAATAGACGCTAATCTTCGTGAAACGTCAATAGTGCTTGCAGTGCTGCCTACGCGATTTCATAAACCTCCCATATGTACTGCTTTGATACAGCCGTCACGTCGCGTTAGCGTCAATTGTGGTTAGTTGCCCTGCGCGGACGTTGATTTATGTAGCAGTGTCACGGGCCAGCATCCTCGCAAGCATCAGCGCTTCATGTCAGCTTCTGGTGTTGCTAATAAGCATGTCCCTGTTGGCATCGTTGCACAAGTGCAAACAACTGGTTATATGAACATCTGCAATTGTTCAACATATGTCTGCGGGCAACATTTGTGCGTATATTTAGCGTCATTTCATGACGTGTCGCTCAGTGAAAAAATTGCAACATGGTCACCTTTCCTCCGCATACTTCGCATATCATGGATTCCCAAGTACGTGGGATCTGCCGAATTTTAAAAATGGTGAGTATAAGATCGTCATTACTAGATTAAGCACGAAAACATCAACGCGAAGAATAGAAGGGACATAACACACTAGCACAAACGCTACCGCCGGTTTATTTCAAGCGACACCACTCCGATATAGGAAGAGAACACATGAAGATGTGTCACGGCCAGTTCCTTTTGAAGAAAGCGAAAAAAAGCAAGTGTATAATTAGGAAATACGTATAATTGATTGATATGGGGGGTTTAACGTCCCAAAACCACCATATGATTATGAGAGACGTCGTAGGGGAGGGCTCCGGAAATTATGACCCCCTGTGGTTTTTTAACGTGCACCCAAATCGGAGTACACGGGCCTACAACATTGCCGCCTTCATCGGAAACGCAGCCGCCGCTGTCGGGATTCGATCCCGTGACCTGCGGGTCAGCAGCCGAGTACCTTAGCTACCAGACAACCGCGGCAGGGCTAGGAAATACGCATATTTCAAAAAATACATGAAAGAAAGGACTGGCAATTTACGAGCTCATTCTTTTATGTTAGGCTAATTATTAATAAGAACTAAAGGACAGCGATGTATCGTGGAGCTGTCAAATGTTTTTTGTTTTTACTTACTCATCTATTCTTATTATATAGCTTAGTGTTTATGTTGTATATTTTTTATCCCGATCATTGTCGCCCCCCTCCCGTATGTATTGCCTTCAGGGCATCCGAATAAGCAAATGTCACTGCAAGTCTAGGGAAGCGTTATTCATAGAGAAACTGTAATAATATAATACATGAAGAAAGAAAAGCGGACAAAAAATGGCCCCGTATCTGCATGTTCGCTGCAAATGTCGTCGAAAGACTTCCGTGTGGAGAGAGTGAACAAAACATTTATTTCATGTTCCGTGCAAGAAAATCGGTTAATGGTATTCCAGAGGCACCGCGTTAGAGTGCCTCGAGCGTGCAGTGAAGGCGAACGAGCGCATCAAGTCACGTCACACGTGAGACATGAGCGTCATCTGGCAGTTTCTTTTAGGAAACAAAGCGCGGGGCCGTGCGCGCCCGTCTCAGAGGAGATAAGGCGTAGAACGCGAGGCGATGGGTAGGTGCCACCACCATCTTGTCTTAGCAAAACGTTGGAAACACTCCCCGTTTCGTGCAAGCGTTGCATTATAAGCGCAGCGTGATAAGCGCTACCGTCCTTAAAATTACCTATGTATGCGTTTTCTAGTGAGAGATGCATATGCAGAATACATGCGTGTTATTATGGTGCCCCAGACATACACAATAATTGCTTTTTAATTAATAATTGCACGAGCATGAACGCTCAACCTTGAGCAACATTAGTGGTCGCTGCGGATGGGGTCGACCGTTTCAAGATCCCGATGCCGGTAAATGTGGACAAACAGACAAATGTACAGACAGACTAAGATTTTTGCGTCGAAGGTGCCCAAGAAAGACTATCGTCTTTAAAATGACTGCATGTCCACGGTGTGAACGATGGAGAGTGGGGCGAAGCTGGGTCCACATGCCGCTGCCGCACTGTTGCGGCCTCTTGTTCTCGTACGCCGGGATCTTGTCGGCGCCGCCACGCAGCTTCACGGCACGTTTCTACCTTACGCGCTTGCACATCGGGGTCCCGTCTTCGAGCGCGAGCCGCCGCCGCCTTGCGCGCACGCCGCCTTGCGCGCACGCCGCTCTGCAGCCTTGTCCATCCGCAACTCTCAGAACGCCGTGCGCCAAAACGGCTTTTAAAGACGGTAGTCTTTCTTGGGGACCTTCGGCGCAAAAATTTTTGTCTGTCTGTCTGTCTGTCCGTCCGTCTGTCCGTCCGTCTGTCTGTCCGTCTGTCCGTCTGCCTGTCCGTCTGTCCGTCTGTTCGTCTGTCTGTCTGTTCGTCTGTCTGTCTGTTCGTCTGTCTGTCTGTCCGTCCGTCTGTCTGTCTGTCTGTCTGTCCGTCTGTCTGTCTGTCTGTCTGTTCATTTGCCTGTTTGCTCACTCTTAACGGTACCAGGTACTTGAAACGGCCAACCCCATCCGCAGCGTCCACCAATGTTGCTCAAGATTTAGCGTTCATACTTGTGGAATTGTCAATTATTAAGCAATTATTGCGCAAGTCTGGGGCACCATAACAACACGTATATATTCTGTATGTGAATCTTTTACTATAAAAGGCATACATAAGTAATTTTAAGGACCGTAGCGCTTATCACGCTGCATTGATCATGCAACGCCTGCACAAAAAGGTGAGTGCACATGTTTCCAACGCTTTGCTAAGACGCGATGGTGGTGGCACCTACACGTCGCCTTGCGTTCTACACCTTATCACCTCTGAGACAGGCGCGCACACCCCGTCTCAGAGCCACGCGCTTTGTTTTCGAAGAACACTGCCAGGTGGCGCTCATGTCTCACGTGTGACGTGACTTGAAGTGTTCGTTCGCCTCCGCTGCATGCTCGAGGCACTCTAACGAAGCGCCTCCAAAATACCATTCACCGATTTTCTTGTGCAGAACACCAAATAAATTGATGCACTCTCTCCGCACGCAAGACTATCGTCTTTTGACGACACAAGTTTGCAGATTACATGCAGATACGGGGCAATTTTCTATTTTACTACACCGTGCTCCCTAGCGCACGTCACCGCCGATGAACACGCGATCGCCAACGTCTTCGTGTGAGGTCATTCCTATTTTCTTGTGCGCTCGCACATCATGGTTCCGTCTTCGAGCGCGCGTCGCCACCACCCTGCGCGTATCATACTTTTAATCGCCAAACCGTGAATCATCCGCTGGCCACGTCCGTCCATCATCTGTCTGTCTGTCCGTTTGACACACAGATGGACCGAAGCATGCACGGACGCCTACATGGACACACGGACGGATGGATGGACGCACGAGAGGGCGGACGGATGGACGCATGAACAAGTGCACGAATGGACGGACGCATGGATGAACGCACGGATGAATGAATGGACGCACGGACAGAACGAACGCATGGACGAACGGATGCACGAATAAACGAATAGACGCACGGTCGGATGGACGGGTGGATGGACTCATGGATAGACGGAAGCAAGAACGAACGGATGGACGGAAGCGCGGACAGAATGACGTATGCTTCGCCCCACTCATCATTATTCACTCTATGGATATGCTGCGATCTTATTATTTATCATGCTACAAGTAACGTCCTCTAGTAACGTACCATTAGCATTTTTCAGCGTATATTCGCTTTGTTATATCTACAAGTACCGCCTTCTACAGCTGGTTCAAGAACTAGCAAGAGCTGACTACATACGATTACGATGGGACGCTCAGTCCACGCCTTAAGGAGCTTCGCTTCTCAAAAGGACTTGGCTCAGGTAATTACCGCACCAGCGATTTTCGAGTGACACCTGATGCCGTCTACCAATTGAGCTTCAGTGGTACATATTACTGTCCACTTTATGATGTGTATATGTGCACTTAAACTAGTGAGCTAAACTCCTTGCATTTAATTCTTAGCATTTATCTGTGCATTCGCCGGCTCAACGCTGCCGATATCAGCTTTCTCTTAACGTTCACGTGTTAAATTTATCCATGCGTGTTCTCGCCGTTCTTGGATAGATATAAAATTTCAAGCAGCGGGTATGTTCCACTTTATTGTAGAAAGTGCTTGACGACGTACACGACAGGATTATGACGCTATTTTAGTCATGGTCAACGAGTCGTATTCATCAAACCATCTTACCCTTCCATACTAATCTTGGTTTACCTTAACCTTATGGTTGACCACGAGAGCACCCAGACATTGGTAGATAGATAGATAGATAGATAGATAGATAGATAGATAGATAGATAGATAGATAGATAGATAGATAGATAGATAGATAGATAGATAGATAGATAGATGCTCAAAGTGCATGCAGTACGTAAAGAAATACTTCGCATTGAATACATGCCAGGTGGTACAAAAACCAACGTGACCTTAATAAAAAAGTTAGTAAGGCTATCACTAAACCACTCGATGCTTGAAACGGCGATATTCGGAAGCTTTTGCGCTGTTTAGACATGACATCGTCCAGCACTCTCACTTTGAACGGTACTCCTATCCCACCCCTTCACGATAGCCTTCCCAAGAGGTACCGAATCGCCTGGCGCTGACTGCGGGTCTACAGCTGCACCTTTTCGAGCCCCCTTGTGTGTTCTTAAATCCATCCGGGCGTTGTCGATTCACGCTGCTGTCTGTGCGTGGATACGTTGCCACGATCAACCACATCCTCTGTACTTGCCCGGACGACCTGCTGCTCGCCGACCTCGTCTCAGCACGCCACATCGAGGAGCAATGGTTGGTCCTTCTCTTCAATGCAGACCGAGACGTGCAGACATGGGTCCTGGTAAGAGCTGAGGACACCATTGAAGTGCACGGCCTGGAAGCATACACATCCCCTTATATCCACCTCTTGATGAACAAAGATAGCACTCACTCGCTCACTCTATGGGCCTCAGCATGGTGATGCAGCTTGTTTATAGGTTCCTTCGCTGCTGGGCTTCATCTGGGTGACTCTAGGTTGCTTATATGTTGATTCTCAATGCAAAACTAAACGTCATTCTCGATAACCCTCGCATTGTTTTTTGGATAGCTAGTTTTCTTCATTCGCGCTCACAATTCGTTTCTTTCAGCTCGACAGATTCATCTCCCATTGACGTCACATCCGGTGTTCCTCAGGGATCCGTTCTAGGCCCTTTATTATTTTTACTCTCGATTAATGATTTACCTCATAGCATCTCATCTAAAATAAGACTCTACGCAGATGATTGCGTCCTCTATGAAACTATCAACTCCATTGACGATCATTACCATCTCGCGCAATCACTCACGTCTTTTAGCTACTGGTGTGACACGTGGCAAATGAACGTTAACTGCACTAAAACAGTCGTAATGTCTTTTACCAATAGGCGCAACCCCTTCTCTTTTGACTATTCTCTATAGGTGGCACCAAGCTCAATAGAGTTTCACAGTACAAATATTTAGGAGTAATTCTAACCGAACACCTTTCATGGACTAGCCACGTTGATCGTGTTTGTCGTAAAGCTCTAAAAAAAATTAGGCTATCTGCGCCGCACTTTACCTAACGCCCCTCGAGATACTAAACTGCTTTTATATAAATCACTCATTCGCCCTGTTCTCGAATATACATCCGTAGTTTGGTTCTCTTACAAACACTGTGAAATAAGTCTGCTAGATAACATTCAGCGAAAATCTATCCGTTTCATTTTTCATAACTATAGCCGCAACTTCTCACCGACCACAGCCCTTCAATCATTAAACATCCCATCATAACTCACGCGATACCAAAACGAAGCTTTAAAATTTTTATACGGAATAATTAACTCCTCCTCCGGCCTTGGTCATGGTAACCTCATCACATTTACTGATGATAGTTGTACCCGCAGTTCCCACGCTTTGAATGTATCACGTTTCTTTGCTCGTACTAATACCTTTAAATACAGTTTTTTCCGCGTGGAATAGAACTGTGGAATTCCCTGCCTGGTAGCATTCGCTCCTTACCACTAACCGACTTCATAGTTGCTGTCGATGAATATCTTACTGACGCGTAATTAACTTCATTTTTACTTTTGCTTTGTTACGAGTGTATTTGCTTCACAATTTGTATTATTTGTCTGTATTTTTTCTCTGTTGCCTAGTATTATATAACGTCCCATTCCTGCGATAGCCCTGAATAGGGCTGCAGTATGTATATACAAAAATAAAAAATAAAAAAGAGGTTCGAAAAAAACCACATAAAGACACATACACGACATGGATGTCCAAATGTTCGACACCATATGGCCCCTTCGAGTTCGAGGTCATGCTCATTGGCTTTCGCTCGACACCTGCAACTTTGCTACGTGCCTTGGATACAGTACTGGCTGGCTTCAAGCGGCAGACTTATCTCGTGTACTTGGACGGCATCGTTGTGTATGCCTCAATTTTTGACGAGCAACTTTGGTGGCTTGAAGCTGTACTTCAAGTAAACAAGAGTTCGGGCTCACCCTGATGCTAGAAAAGTGTCATTTTGCTGAAAAGGAGCTCTTGTTATTGGCCGCGTCATCAGAAAGTCTGGAGTTCTTCTTCGATAACAACATGAGCTGTTCACGTCTGCGCGCTCAAACGTATCTGATGATCCTAAAATAGTTTGCAATTCTATAAGACCTTCTAGCGCGTTGCGAGACAGTACCGACACGTGCAATGGTCCATTAACAGAAAACTTGAGTGAGGAGTGTGGAAAACAGAGTACAACAAGCTAGGACCTTTCAATATTGATGGAGGAAAAAAATCAGCTGATGCATGAGCGGTCGCGCTGTTTTAAGCTACCATCTGGAGAGCTAGAAAAGACTTTTCAGCGAAACTTCTTTTGATGCCCCGTGCAGGGCACAATGCAGCGCTCGTTGAAACAGATGGTGTCATCGAGTTTTTATTGAAACTCTTCCGAGTCCGAAGCGGAGCCTTTTTTTTTCACAATAAATATTTTTGGTGATAATTGTTAGCCATAACGATAAGGATGCCGGCAAAATAAGCCTTTTCTGAAGACGAGAAAGAGGTCAGCGATAAAGAAACGCACTTGGCGGCTGTCAACGACCATTGGCAGTGCGCTAGTTTTGTCCGCTTTCCTCTTGAAGGTACCAAGTGTACCAAGGGTTCCTCAGCTGCCCTACATTTCTGGCATGGCTCCTCCAGCTTTCTGCGAACACAAAAGTGTTGTATGACAGCGTCCACTACGGCTTCGCTGATGTACTATCGTCACGGAAGTGTCGCTGAAAAGTATACTAAGAGATATTGCAAAAAAAAAAAACACAAGCATTAGTCCGGCAAAATTCCGCCAGCAACCTATAGTCTCAGCGTGCGGCGCTGTGCACTACGCCACGGAGCATTTCTCTTTACTTATTTCCGGTTAAACTTTACACACGGTGGATAGAGTAAATTAATTACAATACACAACAAATATAACAGAATAACTACTACAACCGTCAAGCACTGCTATAGCACATCACGTCTTAAATCCTTCATGGTCGATTGGGCTTCTACCCTTCCTAATTATAAAGGAACACATTAATTTGTTTTTGTTACTACCTCGAGAAACCTTGATATACTTCCTTTGAAATACTGTCCAAATAGTCTCCTGTCCGGATCACAGTGACATCCAGCCATTTCAGAGCGCCAGAACCTGTGCAAGACGGTCATCATAAGTAAACCAAAAAGTAATCCATCATCATTCTCTTTGCTAAATACCTGATTCCAAGAGAGTCTAACAGAAATTCTTTTTTAATTTTTTTTGTAATACGTCCCGAAATTATACTCCTTCCCAATAGTGAAGAAAAAACGTGGTCAGTTGTTTTCGGTTTGTTACAGATGAGACAGTCAGATCCCCATAGCATATAAAAACCATTCTCCTCTAGGAATGTTGTTACAGGAAGTGTTCCGGTGTGTAATTCCAAAAAGAGCGTTCTTGCATTTGAAGCAGCCTGAATTTTTAAACTAGTTTAAGTACATTATCACCCTTACGTGCTGTATATAACACTCTGCACAGTGAGATGGGTAGCACAGTGCCACATAAATCATTGTACAGTTTCTTCTTTTCCAACAGTCTACAGGTAGTCAGTCGAAAAAAAATTGCCCGCAGCTTCCCTCGGGGGAACACTGAGGAGGATGCGGACCATATAATTGGTTAACGGGGTGTTAAAGTGCGACTTACTTGGGTCGATGGCTAAATTGGTTAACGTGGTTGTGAAATGGGGTGTTAAATTGCGACTTACTTGGGTCGATGGCTAAATTGGTTAACGTGGTTGTAGGAGGGGGTGTTAAATGAGTGAACACGTACACACGTATGCGAAAGGGCGGCGCTGGTCGAAGGGACGTCGATCATTGTGTTTGTGGATTCGTTGGAATTCATTTCACCGCGACCTTGGACGTCGACGCGCCGTACAAACCAACCGACGAGCGGCAACTGAGCGAGCGAGCGCCGACCTTGAGTATATATACAGCACGACGGCGCATGCACTGTCAGCTGTTGAATGTTCTCGAAGCGCGACGCCACATGCGCGTCCACTGGAGAATCAGGAGAATTGTAGATGTCGAACGCGGTGTGTAGAGGAGGAAGGGTGCACAGATGGTGGAGGAGTGAAGCGCGCGCGGTGTGTAGAGGAGGAAGGGATGCACAGATGGTGGAAGAGTGGGCGACGGCGCGACGGCGCATGCGCGCGCGTCAGCTGTCGAATGTTCGAGAAGCGGTGCGGACGGCGCACTACAAGGCGCGAGTATAAGATGCTCCGCATCTAAAACGACAAAAATGGGGCGTACGTTGCCTGGAAGGCTAACGGCCAGCCATTTATACACACCATACACCGTTTGGCAGTCCTCAGAGCTTCAACACTTTAGTGCGTTTTCATTATCAGTTGTGAGATAGCGCGACGGCTCGCGTTGGGCAAGTCGTTGGAACAGGGAAAGTACCACAACTATTCAGGCCGCCTCATAGATAATCCAACGCGGCTGACAATCCGGTGGCGCTCTGTTAATTTTGTGCGCAGTAACGCATATTAACGCGTTGCTTGCGTTTCTGCAGCCTCAAATGAAGCGTATCATCGTTGTTTAACCGATTAGGCAAGAAAAGGTCACAGGATGAACGCAGGGACGGACGCACAGATGGACATGCGGACGCACGAACAGACGCACACACGGATGGGCGGATGGACGCACGCAAGGTCACACAGACGGACGCATGGACGCACGGAAGGAAGAACGAATGAACGGATGGATGGTTCGCCCCGCTCTTCGTTATTCACCCCGTGGACTCGCTGCCATTCTTTTTTTGGTGTGTTAACCATTTACCGTACTTGGTACTGTACTCTGGGAGAACTGAAAGCCGTCCCACGTGCTGGAAAGTTCATCCGCATAATAAAAGCATACTGTGAGGGTACCAAGCAGCCAGTTTGGCTGCTTTGACTGACCCCTTCATTCGGGTTTCAGGTAGAGGAACTTGTAACAAAGGCAGGTTCGTGCAACTGGTTTGAGGGCACAAACTTTGATGTCCTGGTTACATGTCACAAAGTATTCCGACATCACTGTTAAAGTAAACAAAACACTTCTGTCGTCAGCGATGACCCTTTAATTTAAAAAAATGCGTAATATTTACACTATCAGTGAGACAGCAGTTACGTTTTCAACAGAAATGAGCCAGCTGATTGCCTTACGCATTTGAGCTGCAGGCGCGACGCGGTGCTAGAGTGTACTAGAGTATCTATCTATCTATCTATCTATCTATCTATCTATCTATCTATCTATCTATCTATCTATCTATCTATCTATCTATCTATCTATCTATCTATCTATCTATCTATCTATCTATCTTTTTTTGTGCTCTCGTGGCAGTTTCGTTAAATGGATGTATACTACCTCATTTGGTGTGGAATAACAGACTGTACGACGAAGGTAAATTAATGTTGGTAACATGAAAGGAATGACGTGTATATGCTCTTTATGAAATGATTTACATGCCACGCTCATGGTGCGCTCCCGTCTGGTTCCCTAGATTGGTACACGCCAAAGTTGATAGAGTATGGAGGGAGGAGGACTAGATGACCAACATGAATGACAGGTGATAACATGAAAATCATGACTTGCATTTCATGTGCTACATGACGTCCATGAAAAACTCATGTTCGCAGCTATTCCGCTATCTTGATATAGCACTCCGCAACGTTACTATATGAAGAAAATTACGACAGATCGTAACATGAAAATAACGGCATACATAACATGTACCACACAATTCACATTACAGCGTCTCGCTGCGCGTCCAGCCATTTTGTTCACAAGATGTATACCAAAACTGGTGTGGTATGACGCGGGTGTGTGACGATCATAAATGACAGGTTATGCGCTATCTATACCATGCTATATGTAAGTGCACTTCATTGGACTGACATATACCAGATTAGGTACTCGGCTGCTGACCCGCAGGTCGCGGGACCACGGAGGCCTCCACTACGGCGCCTCTCATAATCAAATAGTGGTTTTGGGACGTTAAACCTCACAAATCATCAATCATCATGATTATCGTGTTTGCACCAGTCATATGCCTTCGTAATCTATTGACGTTACGTAACACCAAATTCGGTATATGTGGAGCTAGCGAAACGGCCGCGAGTGCATCATGAAAGGCCGAATATACTCCAACGTAACGTTGACGCGCGCGCATGCTCGGCACAGCGACGCTACGTTAACAAAACGCGAGCACTCTGTAGTCTGACGCCAGACGCTACCGGTGCGACCAGCGTTTCATCATCGAGGCCCGACGGCAACCGGCGCCAAATGCGACATGCTGCATTTCGCGCAGATGCGTTACCCAGACAACACTGCGTCTGCCTCTTTTCGTGACGGAGGAACGGCGAACGCGCTGAAACGCGCAAGCAACGCAGCGCGGCGCGCACCTGTGAGTATATGGCAGAAGCGGCGTCTGGCGTGGCAACGCCGGCGTGAAGGCTGTTCCACATGTCACGATTGCAGCGAAAAAATCGTTCCGTTCACTCCAATCGCTCTGTTCGCCACCGTCGCTAATAGCGGTTTCGTTTCACGTGGCCTGTGAACGGTTCCCGATTTTCACTCTGCGACTGAGGCGGCGAGTTCTTGCCACCGCTCATTGTGACAGACACGAATGTAATGTAATGATATGTGCATTATGATATCATGAAGTTACCGTGAACGGTAACGAAGGGCCCGCTTGTTTAGTCATTTAAGAGCACTTTCCAGTCTGAATTCATTTTAAAGTGCACAGCATCGGTCATTACCAAAACAAGCACGTCGACTCTATTTCGACGGCTTGGCCGGACGAGCCATATTTCAATGGGTTCCGACCAAAAATCGCTCCTGCCGCTGCGATCAGAGCGAAAATTTCCAGCATGTTGGAAGCTCGCCGCAGACCGCTGCGGCGGGAGCGAACTGCCTTTTTTTTTTCGCTGCGAGAGAATTCACAGCTTGAAAATCGCTACTTTTTGTGTCATGTGAAACGGCCTTGACGCGACGAAAGAAACGCCGGCGCGCACGTGCGCCAAGTCACGTCTAAGCGTACTGGCGCCTTGACTGTGGCATGAAGTCATGTTCTCACATGACAGGCATATATCATGATTAATATGTTTGCACTGGTCACATACCTTCGTCATTTATCGGTGTCACGTGATACCGAATTCGGCATATGTAAAGCTAGCGAAACGGTCGCAAGCGCATCATGAGCATGGCATGCAGTCCTGTTGTTACATGACACGCATGTCGCGATTATCATGTTGGGATGTGTCATTTACCAATGTCGTCCGTTCGCGTCGCGTGATACCAAGTTTGGTACATGTAAAGCTACCGAAACGGCGGCGAGCGTATCATTAGCGTAGCATGTCATGTTACGTGACACGCATCTCATGTTTCATGTTTGCACCAATATCATACGTTCGCCATCCATTTACGTCCCGTATTACTAGATTTGGTACATATGACGCTCGCGAAACAGCCGCGAGCGCATCATGAGTGTGGCATGTATTCATGTTGTTACGTGACACGCATGTCATGATTTTCATGTTAGGGTCTGTCGCTTCTGTTAGCCAAGCAATCATGTCATACCATGACAGTTTTGCAACATGTCGTGTGAACGAAACCACCGGAGGAGCTACAGGACCATGAAATGTAAATCATGACATTCATGACATACATGCCATGATTTTCATGTAATGACTAGTCAAATGTGTTTTTATACAGTCATGTTATGCCATACCAAGTTTGGTATCGATACCATTATTGAAACAGACAGGAGAGCTAAAAGTCATAGGTGGCTAGATAGATAGATAGATAGATAGATAGATAGATAGATAGATAGATAGATAGATAGATAGATAGATAGATAGATAGATAGATAGATAGATAGATAGATAGATAGATAGATAGATAGATAGATAGATAGATAGATAGATAGATAGATAGATAGATAGATAGACTCAGAGTCGCCGTAGTTTGCGAAGAAATGCTTCGCATTCAAAACCAAATTACATGTGCACGAAAGTGTCGCGTCGTGGTACTTTATGTACGCGCACCGAACGACAAGCCTGTGTTTCCCCTATGAGCCTGCGAAGTGCCGACGAGGGCGCCCGGCGGCTTTGGGCAGCGGCCCATGTGCGCTGCGCCACAGGCTGAAAGCGCATGGCATCGATGCTAATCGCTCCTTGTGCGAACGCGTGGTTTTCGAATAGGGGCCCCAAAGAATTAGTGCTATGCATCGAGTTTAGCAGGAGCCCCAAAGGTTTTGGGTCGAAAACTCATCACTCCTGCTTGACCCAATGCGTTCATGCGCAAAAAACTTTGAGCCCCCCCACCCCCCAAAAAATAAAAAAAGAAAAAAAAACCTATTGGTTCATTCAAGTTGACCGATAGCAAGGTTCTACTTTACAGTCGTGCTTTTTCCTCAGCATAACATGATATCATTTAGGCCTACATTCACTGGGAGTTGCACTCGTACGAGTCACATTTCCGATCTCGACGCAGGTGGCTCGTGAAGGTCGAAGTTTGAGCATTCCGCAAGCCTCTCATTGTTGCATTAATGTTTAGACGAGGTAAGCAAACAATAAGGATTACCAGAGATTCTCGTTTTGCAGAGCGGCGTTGTTTTTCTGGCGTACTAGTACACATTGCGGCACCGCAAATCAGATTGGAAGCCGGATCATAACGTTCGTAGAATATTTCCCCGCCAGCACTGCTGAAATATTGTCCCAACTGTGTTTGCAAGTGCCTAGCTACAACTTCCAGGCTTGCACATAAGTGGCTTCACCGCACTGAGCCGATATGACAAAACGTCAGCTGATAATTGGAATTTAGTAATGAAAACGGCATTCAATGTCATTTAGTTTCATAATAAAAGGTCGACGTGCCTACAGACTACCTAACAATCACCAAATACTTACACATGTTAGACGTGTATTTGCTTTTTAAAACGTGTAATAGAGATGTTGCGCCACTTGCGCTAGACGGGGGCTATACATCACGAGTATAAATACCAGTTGTTGTATGACGAGTTGTCCGTAGCGCGAGCGGTGTCATTCTGCTTCTGGTCACCGACGCGTGCGGACGCAGGATGGCTCGTCAAAGCTGTTACAGCGGCCGACGCTGGCTGTGGTTTCTCGTGCACATCACTTCCCAAGGACTACCGTTTAATTCTGCCACCACTGTCCTCAGGAGAAGGACTCAGACGCGCGTTGGTTCTGCACTGCGACATCGCAGCGCGTCCGTACGGGATTAACGACGTCCGAAAGCCGCTCAACAATAAAATAAACTAAGCATCATTCAAGAGGTGAGCGGCATAGGAGCGTATCAGATGTCGCACATCTAGCGTCTTAACATGAAGCCAGATGAGATAAGATAAAAGTAATAGAATATAAAGCAACAAAGTGCCATACGAAAGTAGCAATAGCCGGTGCGTTTTTCGAATATTACACAATGTACACGCAGATCGTTTTAATAGTGATTTAATTTCATTCATGCCAAGACCTGATGATGAAAGGAAGGAAATTTTAGAATTGCCTATAACAAACAGAGCGAGAAGTTGAAAAAGCAATTAATTGATAAGTTAAACAATGGTAAGTCTCCCGGACCTGATGGACTGAGTGCTGCAGTATACAAGGAATTCAAACACGTAATTTCACCTACTTTGAAGGAGGTATTTAACGAGGCTTTTAAATGTAAACAACTTCCACCATCGTTCTTGTCAGCCCACACGGTCTTGATACCTAAAACAGCAGATCCATCGAAGTGTGTTACTGCATATAGACCAATTAGCCTAACTAATGTTGACTATAAAATATTGATGAAGATGTTGGCCAGAAGACTCCAGACAGTTATGACAAAATTGGTTGGGTCCCACCAAGCTTGTGGCATAAAGTGAAGAAAAATAATGACCAATATATACATAGCACAATCAATCCTAGAGAGTTTTGACGCTATGCATCTAAATGTTGCCATGCTTCAAATTGACATCTAAAAGGCATTTGCTCACGTGCCGCACGACTTGCTCCTTTCATTACTTGAGCGCATTAACGTAGGGAGCTTGATTAGCGATGGTGTGCGCATTGCTTACACTGGATGCACGACGAGATGGGTAATAAATAAAACTGCGGGTGAGTATACTTGTGCTGCGGTCAGTGAGACAGTGGTGCCCACTATCGCTCCTGCTTTTTATTGAACCTTTCTGTTTCTGTATTGAACCTTTCTTTATTTTGATTGAATCTTTCTGTTTAAGTGTAAATATTAACACTGCAATAAGCGGCTTTAAATTGCATAAAGCTGAGGTTAGCCTTCTTGCATACGCAGACGACATTGCAATTTTCTGTACAAATTATGAGAGTATAATGCATGCTGTAAATGCCGTGAAAATTTTTTGCCAGGCGAGTGGTAGTTCCATGAACTGGTATAAGTGCCTTGGCTTCTGGCATGGGAAATGCGACGTCCCGCCAAGAATATTTCTAAACATTAAATGGCAAGAAACACCAGTGAAGTATTTAGGAGTGCCGCTGGAGTTCTATCACGACAGTGAACCATATTGAAAAAAAAAAGAAATACAGGATTGCGCAATGATATATAAAAATTGAAAGATTGGGTATTTCGATATTCGCAAGGACCACAACGTGCAACTTGTTTCTAGTGAGCAAGCTGTGGTACGTAATGCAGGTTTTGCACTGCAGTAGAATAAGCGTACAGAAAATACACAGAGTATTAGCAGTTTTCATTTGGAGCTCTGTATGGGAAAAATCAAGCCACACAAACCTCTTCAGAAAAGTTAGAGATGGCGGGCTCGGATTAGTTCATTTGTACATAAAACAACTTGTAAATCGTTTCATTTTTCTGCGTGATGTAGATGACCACTTTTCAACAACTGTTATAGAACTAAGGTTATCTAGAGTGCTGCCGGGATTTTTCGTATCGTCATCAAATATGCAAGGAGCGATACAAGGGTATTAAAAGGAAGTTGTTTCGTGTTTACACTTCTTGTCAGTGAGATTTTTGTTAAAGTATCTGGCTGAAGTACCGCGTAAAAAATTGTACAACAACATTGTCGATGTTTTACTGCCTGTACCATTGTACCGTCAGTTATATTGTGCAGGCCCAGCACAAGATGTTCTGAAACGTGTTAAAAGAATGCTTGTAGCGCCAGGGGTCAAAACTTTTTTTCTTTAAATTACATACTGGTACATTACCAGTTAAAACGTGGTTGCAGGACAAGAGAATATTCGTGCCATGGAGCACAAAGTGCCACTTGTGTAATAAATCGGAAACAATTGAACACGTGTCTATAGATTGCTGGAGCGGGGTCTTTTTCTGAGATATATGGCAAATAACTTTGAAAAAAGAATCATCGTTAAGTCCACACAGCATCCATTTTCTTTCGCTTAAAAACAAGGCAGGTGTACCTTGTGATCTAATCATGCTTCTGGGCCTGCACAGTATATGGAAAACCCGATGTGGCTTTGAAAACACGGATGTAGAAGTGCTATCTGTGCGCCAATATTTTCGCGAATCTGTGTGCCATTTTCCTGAAGTGCTGAAAGTCCAAGAGGATGTACAAGACTGGATTGGGCGCATTGAGCGATTGCTACGAATGCCCAAGTATTGATCAATAGTCAGCTAAGAGCTGACGGTACCTCAATTAATTCTGTGGGTGTATTTTGTGATGCACTTGTATTTTGACCAATATATAAATATGTAAAATGTGAACAGTCTTGATATGCAAGGCCATAAAGAAAAGAAAATAGCGCGAGAGATACATGTTCATCGTTGCTGTTTGCTGCGTCTGGTACGATAATAATTTATGTGCTGAGGTCCATCCTGCATATGTGACGTATGCTTAAAACAATCTATGCAGTTCATTGCTTTTAGACAATGATCGACCTATTTTTATACAAGTTAGGCCTAGCACAGCTGGAGTGATTCTACTTTTGGAGGGATTTCATGCACTCTAGCCCGACCAGATGGTAAAAATCTGAAAGCAGCGGAATTCCAGAAGAG
This sequence comes from Rhipicephalus microplus, assembly GCF_013339725.1. Classification (NCBI taxonomy): domain Eukaryota; kingdom Metazoa; phylum Arthropoda; class Arachnida; order Ixodida; family Ixodidae; genus Rhipicephalus; species Rhipicephalus microplus. Next base: position 167,575,583 of record NC_051171.1, on the reverse strand, counting down.
AGCGTATGAACTCAATTTCCGAAGCGCAACTTTAACGAGGGAGCTTCTTCACTCTCGTTCAGCCAGAATACCGGCACTCTGTCGAGAGAGTGTGCCCACCGTGTGTAGCAGAGAGTTTCCAGCACTCCTGAAAAGAGAGTGAAATATGGGACAAGCTTTTACTCCAGCAAAGAGAGTCGCCAGCACTCTGTTGGGGCTGTGAGTATAAGCTCTATAGAAGGTGTACGCGCTCACTTATACGAAGAAAAAGAAATTTTAACTGTGCTTCACATATAAGACCCAATAGGTGACCAGTAACAGAGGGAAGGATTGCGGGATATACCGTCTGCTGTCGGCTTCCGGTTCGAGAAGAGTAGACGACGGCGAACCGCCGTAAGCCTCAGATTATTCGGGATTCACGCGCGTGGTCACGCGTTTATCTTCGTCCTGATAAACCATGGTCGGTTGTTCAGCCGTTCGCCCCGCCGCGGTGGTCTAGTGGCTAAGGTACTCGGCTGCTGACCCGCAGGTCGCGGGTTCGAATCCCGGCTGCGGTGGCTGCATTTCCGATAGAGGCGGAAATGTTGTAGGCCCGTGTGCTCAGATTCGGGTACACGTTAAAGAACCCCAGGTGGTCGAAATCTCCGGAGCCCTCCTCTACGGCGTCTCTCATAATCATATGGTGGTTTTGGGACGTTAAACCCAACATATCTATCTGTTCAGCCGTTGGCTGCTCCAACTCGAGTGTTAAAGGCAAACGCAGGTATCAATTCCCATGGAATGAAGAAAAATTAGGTGGGCCGCGGCTCTGAAGAGATCTACTGCGACAGGTAGCCTTTGGGTACGGAACGTTGAACCAGGGTGTGCGAAAACTATTTTATCGCCGGTACGTGTGTATTCCACACCAGAAAAGCTTACGCATGAATTTGATGCGAAAATTATATCGAGAAATAAATTGTCGCGCAGGCGCGCCTAGCAAAGATATGGGAACGCGCGGGGAAAATCTACCTGCCGCACGAGATGAGCGCCGGCCATTGCACCCATATATATGACATAAAATGCGAAAGCTTCACTCAATAGTTAGTTTACACGAAGCGCTGGACGAGTCCATTTGCGTTTATCCTGGTCAAACTGTGCGCCAGGACGTCACCAAAGAGAAGAAGTGCGTTAAACAAGCGCAGGGTTTCGATTATTCGGCTGATGGTTTTGGGACGTTAAACCCCACATATCAATCAATCAATTATTCAGCGCCCTATATGTGTCACTGTATTCTTTATGTACCACCATGCCACGCAGCTTGACCAAGATCAGCGTTCAAATAAGCATCTGGCTTTGACTAAGAAATGCATCTTACAGCGCGCTGAAGGCTAAAAAAAAGGGATATTTCAACGTGCTCAATAATTGCTGCTATTCATGCCGATTGATTGATATGTGGGGTTTAACGTCCCAAAACCACCATATGAATATGAGAGACGGTGCTCTTCATGCCGATTGACCGACGATGTTGGCCTAAGCAGCGATCCCGAAATGAACTCTTAGCACACTGTTGCAGTCATCCCCATCCCCTGAGATCTTTAAAATGGTGATTTTCTACCTGCAGTGACGTATCATACAATTAAAACTGTCTTCTGTGTCGACTGATCTGCTAGCCAAACTGACAGTGCCCCCGAGTAGCATAAAAGCATTCCAGATCATCATTTTAGTGCGATAAGAAAGTTTCCTTGCCGTTCATGGCTTTCGAAGCTTGTAGCTTGTCATCGTCGCCGTCACGGTTGGCAAAAACAAAACCGGCTTATAAAGCACTGACATTGCAAGGCTCTTTTTTTTCAACGAAGCGGTACAAAAATGCATGCGTGCCACTGCTAATCCGCGTGCTGCGTGGAACCGGAAGCCCTCGTATCCCACAGTTCCCTGTGATTGCCCACATTACTGGTCACCTATTATACAGTCGTGTCACGCAACACCATTCTTGGTATATAACAAGCTTGCGAGCCGACCGCGAGTGCGTTATGACCGTGACAGGCACATCATGCCTCATATGCCAGGTATGTCATAATTTTCACGTTACCAGCTGCATTTTATGTTCATCATACATGAGCGTCAAGCAGTACTACTTTTGTTGTTTGTGAAGCAAGTGAAATGACCGCATGCAAGCACACATATATAAAGAACAACAGCATGCACGTAAAACAACACCAAAAATAAAAAAATGCCGCCATATCCACGAAGTGAATGATGATGAGTGGGCGAAGCTCCGGAGGTAAACCTGGTAAACCATGAATCCTCCGTACATTTTGCCCACTCGATTTTATTGCAACGCTCCCCCTAGCGTACGTCGCCGCACTATATCGAACGATGACACGCGCCATATGTGGCATCATTCCTATTTTATAACACCTCGCATCTTTCATAATCAACTACACGTACCGCCGTCTAGTTTATAACATCTTGCATCTTTTGGACGGACGGACGGACGGACGGACGGACGGACGGACGGACGGACGGATGGATGGATGGATGGATGGATGGATGGATGGATGGATGGATGGATGGATGGATGGATGGATGGATGGACGGACGGACGGATGGACGGACGGACGGATGGACGGATGGACGGATGGATATGGCTGTACCCTTTAGATCGGGCGGTGGCTAGCGTAATACTTAGAACTGAACGAGAGGTGGCTACATACAGGGGACGCACAGCCCACGACTTAAGGAGCTTCGCTCCTAAAAGCGAAACCAATAGAACGGTATGGCAGTATATATGTAGTAGTCAGCTCTCGTGACGCACTCAAAGCTACATGTGAGCCATAAGGCGTCAATTTTATGGCAAACTCGATTAAATATGGCAATGTTATTGCTCATGAACCTCTATGGCACCCGCGCGAAACACGCTGCTCTGGCACCGGGCAAATGCAATCGTTTCCCGAAACATTTGCGGATTCTCAATAAGGTGCTTACCTCAAATAGGCCGGTATCAACAGAGGGAGTGAACATTTCCCGTCATATTCTGCGCAGCCACACAGCCCTTCGCTTGGCTTCATTTTTTATGGGAATAGCAAAAAGGCTTTGCCCGTTAATTCACGCCGGTGACTGCGTCCAAAAGCGTGGCACCCGGCCATCTTTCAATGGCTCAACAAGCGTGCGATCATGTGTGCAAGCGACTTTTGAATCTAAAAGTTCCTGAATGCTTTTCTGAGGCTATAAAAGAATTTCCCGCCAACGCTCTGAACTCCGCCGGCCGGGAGAGACTGGCGAACCGAGCGAGTTGGACCATTTCTGTGGCGAACCCGGCGGTGACGAGAAAAGGATGGCTTTACGCTCCCCGTTCCGTGGAGTTACTGTATATGCTACCTAAAGGTAGCATATACAGTAACTCCGCTGTTCCAGTGACCTTAGCGACTCCTTTGGGGAGAGGACGAAAGTAACTTTACATGCTGCCATGGCCGTGTTTACGAAAGTAGCACGCTGGTGACACGTGACGAAGAAAGAATTGTGACAGTTCGCACTTGTCTTGTGTATACTTGTGTGCGCTCGTTTCGTGCGTCTTTCTGTTTGAACAGCGCGCTTTAGGTGCCGAGCTGTGACAGTTGTTAGTCTGCACTCACTCTGTGTACTGTGTATGCTAACTTCGTGCGTGCTTTGTGCTTGAGGTATGCGCTGCGAGTTTCGAGCTGCTTGCCGTTCTTAATGTGAATTTGCAATTGGTTGCTGTTCCTGAAACAATGCACAATAAGCGCTCAACTACTTTTGTAAAGACGCATTTCACTTAAATGTTATACCGATTTCCATACAGGGGGTCAGATCAACCACTTTTTTGTTTGTTTGAACAGCTGCTTGGACAAGCTGGTTCATGCTCGTTTCCACGCTTGAAAACCGACCGACCGAGCATCCGTCTGTCTGGGCGCTCTTACGTCTGGGTGCTCTCGTGATGACCCCCCTGACTTGGGGTAAATCAAAATTATTATGTGAGGATAAGATGGTATACGACGGATATGTCTGGCTGGTTATGACACGAATGATATGATGATCCCTGTCGCGTATGTCGTAAAACCCTTTAAGCCAGAGACGTGCGGAACATACCTGAATACGACTGTCGGGTATGTGCCACAGGTATGCGCTACAGATGCTTGGCAGTTAATATCTCTCGATGAACGGCAGGAACAGACATGGGAAATTTATATGTGAGAACATTAAGAAAACCGACATCGACCGCCCTGACCCAATGGATGAGAAGAATAAATGTTATGGATCCAAAAATAATGGGACCCAAATATTCTGCGTGGTAATGTACTTTAAGGTCTCAGAACTCCTTTTAAAAAAGAACTTATGCAGGTATAATGTTGAAGAAACATGAGTTGTGGCTGCAGTAATGGCTATCCAATTTTATGAACATTATATACACATGCATACGTCAATTAACACACGGCCCTCAGTCCCCAGCAGCTGCGAAGCAACTGATTACGGCGGCGGTCAGATCTGCAACACAGCAGAGGGTGCTAAGAATCTCTGGACCCAGACAGGCCGCCATTGGAACCTGAACTCAGTAACGTTTAACTCTAGAACCTTTTCTAGTGAGGCAAGCCTAGCTATACTATTCGAGGAGCTAGAGGGTGTTAAATGGGATATAATAGGACTCAGTGAGGTTAGGAGGACAGATGAGGCCTACGGTGCTGCAGAATGGGCACGTCCTTTGCTATCAGGCTTGGCTGACAGAAGAGAACAGGGAGTGGGGTTCCTTATTCACAGAAACATAGCTGGCAACATAGAACAATAGTATAGCATTAATGAAAGAGTGGTAGGTATCGTAATTAAACTCAATAAGAGATACAAGATGAAGGTGGTACAGGCTTACGCACCTACATCCGGCAATGTTGACGCTTCAGTTGAAAGCTTCTATGAAGACGTGGAATCGGCAATGAGTAAGGTAAAAACGCAGTATATTGGGAGACTTCAATGCAAAAGTAGGGAAGAAGCAGGCTGGAGACCAGGCAGTAGGAGATTATGGCATCGGTACTAGAAATGTCAGAGGAGAGCTATTAGTAGAATTCGCAGAACCTAATAGTTTACGGATTTTGAATACCTTCTACCGAAAACGAGGAAACCGTAAGTGGACATGGAGGAGCCCTAATGGCGAAAATAAGAACAAAATATACTTTATAATCACTGCACACCCAGGCATCGTGCAGGATGTGGAAGTGCTTGGCAAGGTACGATGCAGTGACCATAGAATGGTACGCTCTAGAATTCACCTAGACTTGAAGAAGGAACGACAGGAACTGATTCGCAAGAAGCCAATCAATGAGCTAGCACTGAGAGGGAAAGTAGAGGAATAATATTCTCACTTCAGAACAGGTACTCGGCTCTTATCGAGGAAACCAGCCTTAGCGTTGACGCAATGAATGATTATCTGACGGAGTGTGCAGTAGAAGTTGGAGGTATACGGTACTTAGACAGGACACTGGCAAGCTGTCCCAGGAGACAAAAAACCTCATTAAAAAGCGTCAAAGCATTAAAATCTCTAGTACAGCCGACAAAATAGAATTGGCAGAGTTTTCTAAGTGGATTAATAAGCGTAAGGTATTCGATGTACGAATGTATAACATAGAGAGAATTGAACACGCTCTGAAAAATGGAGGAAGCGTCAAAGCAGCGAAGAGGAAACTTGGGATAGGCAGAAACCGGATGTATGCACTAAGGGACAAAGAAGGCAAAATAACTACCAATATGGGTAGGATAGCTAGAATAGCGGAAGAGTTTTACAGTAGCCGGGACAGCTGCAACCTAACACTATAAGAACTAGTAGTAAGCCAGATGACTCCCCACCAGTAATGATAGACAAAGTCAGAAAAGCCTTGGAGAGCATGCAAAGAGGTAAAGCTGCTGGTGAGGACCAGGTAACATCAGATCTGCTGAAAGATGGAGGACAGATTGTGTTAGAAAAACTAGCCACCCTGTTTACGAGGTGCCCCCTGATGGGAAGAGTACCAGAGTCTTGGAAGAATGTTAACATCATCCTAATACATAAGAAAAGAGATGACAAAAACTTGAAGGATTACGGGCCGATCAGCTTGCTCTCCGTAATATACAAGCTATTTACAAAGGTAATTGCTAACATTATTAAGAAAACATTAGAATTCATTCAACCAAAGAAACAAGCAGGGTTTCGAACATGCTACTGAACAATCGACCACATTCATACTATCATTCATACCACATTTATACTATGCAAACGGCGACGTTTCACATCATATATAGTGAAGTTTGCTTTTTTTATTGCATTTTGAACGTGTTTAGCCCGAACAACAGTGAAATGACACCTCGCTCAACAGCCACCAAAGCTTAATATTATGTAGAGTTTAACTTCCCAAAACCACCAAATGATTACGAGAGACGCCGTAGAGGGCACCGGAAGTTTTGACCACCTGGGGTTCCTTAACGTGCACTTAAAGCTATGTACACGGGCCTACAGCATTTTCGTCTCCATCGAAAATGCTGTCGCCGCAGCTGGGATTCAATCCCGCGACATGCGGTTCAGCAGCCGAGTGCCTTAGCCACTAAACCACCGTGGCGGGGCTCGCCACTCGCTTGCGGCTGCCGTTGTTCCCATCGCGCAGTGTCGAAGTGCTGTACTGTTCACATTCTATTAGCGTAAAATTAAAATAATTCGCACTGGCATAGCGCAACCTACCCAGTTATCCCCACTGACAGGCGTGCATATGCGCAGTGCTGTCAAACTGGATGTGCGTGCACGTCCTTGTTCACGTATCATTTGGCGCCGATAGTTACTCAAAATCACAAGTGTTAGCAGCAACCGACTACAGCAAAGCTGTACGACATTGTAAGCTGGTGACCGATGTGCAGAGGCTGTCTGAAGCATCTTCATTGACGAGCGGCGGAACTTCCAAATTGTTCTTTCATATTACATTGCTGCCGGTTGGCAAGCATAACCATTGAACCATTTTTCGTAGCAAAATCATTACAGGCGCTTCTGTAAGAGCGCTGAAACACAAAATTCAACGTGAAGACACTGCAGTGCACTGCAACAACACACGCAACCCCATGAAATACCCATGAGGATGACACAACTTCTTAACACGACCAAGATGGCACCCGGCTCACTGGTGCCAGACGTCTGAGCCATTTCACAAAAGGTCTATTTGCATCTTTAAACGTGCTCTATCAAAAAAAAAAAAAAAACATCTGCAATACATGCAAGAGTTCACTTTACAAACGAGTTACAAATAAACGAACACCAAAACTATGTAACAAACTTATAGGAATCATTGCATTGGATCACTTTCCATGATAGATTTAGACTGTACAATCTTGTACTTAACGCCAGAAAGAGCGGTCCTCTCATCAAGCAAATTCAGTAGGGCTGTGCACGATATTTCGTGTACTCAATTTCTCAATATTTCGTTTAGACCAAACTTATATGCTCCTTCATTACCAAATAACTTTTACCTGTATTAACTGTCCCCGATCTAGAGAGTGTGCTTCTAAACCACGTAGTCCGACGGTAACCGAACCGTGAGCTTCAACCATGAGTCGCAAGGAAATCGCACTCAAGATGCACGGTATTTATTTTTCTGTTACGCAACAAAGAACTACACATCGCCAATTTGATACCTTCACAGTGTATTTTAGATCATAGAAGCAACTGTATCCAAACAATGCCACACAACATGCGTGGCCGGCTCGGAGGAGAGGGGGCGGGGAGGTGTAACTTTTTCCAATAAGTTTTTCAACTTTGCCCCTCCCCCTAAGGATTATTAGGGCCAATTAATGCCACAGAGCCCAAACCGCGAGCACAAGCCCGATAATGCACCTGTGAACATTTATACGAAAACACAGTCGGTCCACAAAACAAATGACTTGAGCGAGAGTGCAGAAGAAATCCCAATTAGTTAAGCTTTGTGTGTGTGTGTTTTTTTTTTTGTTCGTTTTCAGTGTTCACTAAAGAATATGGTCATGTGGGATTCCTCGCGATCTCACGGAAAAATAGTTTTTGATTGGATTCCGACAACGAAAGAAATCATCGTACGAATAAGAAGAATATTTACTCTCTCTCTTTTTTTTTATTTTCAACGAGGCAGTAGCAAGTGTCAAACGCCCTGGTCAAGCTTTTCCCCCAAGAAATGGTCAAGCTCTCAAAGGTGGACGGCACTTTTTTGTTGCACGGAGAAAATTCGGAGAATACGTTCTGATCAGCACATGTTTACTTAATCAACGCCTCACTTCGTACAGTGGGAATGCTCGATCAACTTTCGCAAGAACTCGCATTACTCTCCTCGTAACAACACATACAACAAAAATGAAGGTGTTGTGCTGCGCAGTGCAATGAGTAATTGCGAACTCGCGTCGACAAGATGGTCACTAGGAGCGCAGTACACGGAGTGAAAGGGCCAAGTGAAGAGGATACGGCTATTGGAAAGTGGCCAACGGACCAGAGCAGCTTTAGCGGCCTGGTTACAAGATGTTCGTGATCTCAATACCCCACGCCATGCGAGTCTCGCTACGAGTTCTCCGCGGCCTTGAAGTACAGGAACTCCGGGAATGAACTGGTTTGCCGGCAGATGGGAAAGACGGGGGACACGTTATCGATGCAGCACGCTCGAGTCGACGAGCTCGGCTGCCAGTGTAACTCGTCGTTCGGCACGCTCGTAAATGACACAAAAGTCTTGACGCCGGATTTAGCAGCAAGCGCCGACGTGTGTGCGTGCTTGGAGCGTCTCTCTTTCGCAATCGGTCACTCGTTCTCTTTTGTCCTCCCGGCATGAAGAGGTTTTTATTCCTGACCGTTACGCGGCGATATCACGAAAACGATCATCCCGAATGTTAGGCCGTTCCATTCTATTTATTCCCCTTCTTTCCGCTCTTTGAGTGAAAGCGTTGTGTGTCCATTCACATCGCCTGCCGCTTTGACTGGAGACGTGTCCACTTTGCGTGTTTCGCCGGCAAAAAAGAAAAGGGGGAAAGTTCACAAGAACTTTATTATTCATGCCTCACCACAAATGAAGAGTTAATGAAAATTGCACTGACAATATTTGCGCTTCATTAAACTGTGCGTTGAGTAGGCTCACTCATTTGGCGTTTCAGTTACACTGCGGCTTCTTATCATTCTTCTGTTACGACATTATCGAGCAAACGATGCCAGTAAACTGCACTCTCGGTTTCTCTCATTATTCCGCATCTCTTCGAAAAAAGTTCCGCTTTGAGAATTATTACTTTCAGTCTGTAGAGCAGCGTTTTATTTTTGTGCATGGCTCAACAAACTGAATTAATAATTGTTGGGATTTAGCGTCCCCAAAACCACAATGTGATTAAGACAAATGACGCAGCAGATGGCTCCGTAAATTTCGACCACCTGTAGGGTTCTTTAACGAGCACCTAATTCTAAGCACACGGGCCTCAAGCATTATCGCTTCCATCGAAAATGTGGCTGCCGCGGCCGGGATTCCATCGCGCGTGACCTTCGGATCAGTAGCCGAATGCCTTAGCCACTCGACCACTGTGGCGGGTGAACAAACTGAATTGAAGGCGTAAAATTCTGGAAGAATGTACGCACTGTGCTAATCGATGTCTTTCGAAGCATTCACTGGAAAGCTGCGTGTGCTGAAATGTACGACCTTAAATCTGGGCGCGAATCGACTTTCCTGCCTAAACTGAATAGTCGTGTGCCTGGCGCGGTCTTACCGTGCAGCCACGTCGACCACACGTAATGAGCTTATAATCCGACGTAGCGCTCGACATTTACGTTTCATCGAGGAGGGCACAGAAGGACAATGACCAAATTTTTTTGATGATATGTGGGGTTTAACGTCCCAAAACCACCATTTGATTATGAGAGACCCCGATGTGGAGGGCTCCGGAAATTTCGACCACCTGGGGTTCTTTAACGTGCACCCACATCTGAGCACACGGGCCTACATAACTTAATATTTTAAAGCACACCTTTTGGCGCCTGTTCTGGTATTCAGTGGTGTCACCTTCAGTGGCGTAACTGATAGGCGTGAAAAAATAAACTGACCAAAATAAAGAGAGAGAAAGAGAGAGATCTCACGTCCTATGGGAATTGATGTTGCGCAAAGTATGCGGAGGAAAAGCGACTGCAGGGGTTGTAATTTTTTTATTCTCAAGTGAAACTTTATGAAATGGCGCTAAAGATATGAAAAAAAATGTTGTATACGCATTGACAAATGTTGAAAAGTTGCATATATAACCAATTGTTGACAGTTGCGTAACAATGTCAACAAAAAACATCGACATTAGAAGGGTAAGCAGATATGTGCTTGTGATAATGGTAGTCCTGGGTAGTGCTACGCAAACCGAGTACAGTGTACGGTGCTTACTGTTTACCCGACCCGACTACCTCGCCACAAGAGTACCACGGCCGCTGCACGCTTTTTCCTCTTGTGGCCGTGAGAGCGGACGCACGCCCCTTTCCTTGTGTGTTTGATGTCACCGGCCTATTGCACGTGTAGATAATGCTTTACGCGAAGCACGCCAGAACTTCTGACTGAGATCATTCCAGGTTATTTCAGGATTATCTGTTAGGTTTGTGCACGCAAACACGAAGAGCCGTGTTTTTTTTTTTTCTTGCACAAACGCGGTCACCACTGAGGATGCTCGAATGCTCGCTGCCGCACGCATGAAAGCCGACGTGCCATCGATCAGAAGTATCGATGCTCTGTTGGCCGCTATCAGTGCCAGTGGGCATTGTCTGGCTTTCAGTTTCAGTGCACGACCACGAAACACTGAGTAATGTTTAGAAAATTATATAGTCAGCAATGTCAACACAACTGACGTTTCACCAGCGTTATACCTGCATCCTTTTGCAATGCAGTTTACACAGGGGGCTGAAACTCCCTATACCTCCCATAGTACGCGATTCGCATGCTGATACGCAGTCGCAGCGCCGCTTTTACCACTAGTGGCTGCTGGGCATCCAACTAGAAACAAATCATGAACATAACTTTTCTTTCACGACGGGACAGGTGAGGTTACCAAATAGAGGGAAAAGACGCAAAACCGAGAGGAGGAGAGTTGCCGTGGGAGCTCTCCTTTCCCACGTGGCATGCAAGCGAAATGTATCCGTGTCCTGTTTCAGGTCTGCTGGCCGCTTGGGCGATGCGGCCATTCGTAAAAATTTGCCAGCCATGTTTAGGTGTGGGCTGAGCGTCCCGTCGTAATCGTATGCAGCCACCTCTCGTTAGTTCTTGAACCGGCCGCAGAGGGCGGTACTTGTACGTATAACGAAATGCATATACGCTGAAAAATGCTAATGGTACGATACTAGAGGAGGTATTATTTATCATACTTGTAGTAGGATAAATAATAAAAATCACAGCATATCCATGGAGTGAATGATGATCAGCGTCGCACTTCAAGATCACATTTTTTGTAGTCTAAATATACTTTAGTTTGTTACTTTTAGCAGTCTACGCTTGAATTTGTTTTTGTGATCTTTCTACGACCTCTGCCTGTATAGATGTGTGTATATATGTGTTTATTTTATTTAAACATGTTTTGCTGTGTATATTCTGATAATTACGTGTCACCATTGCATTATTTGTTATGTAACTTTATTTCTTTTATGTATAGCGCTCAACTCGCATGTCTTTAACGACGGAGCGTCACACGCGGAACAGCACGAGCGACATCTGCAGTCGCAAATACGCCACATCTGAGCATGCGCGGCGCCAATGATGTGCCTGCCTTGCAGTTTCCAGCTTTCTTTATCTCCGCGGCCACGACGACTGCTTTGGCCATCGGAGCGCTGTCTACATTACAAAACAGAAATTAAACAAAAAAATATATTCGCGCTTCGAGATATCATATCATAGCGACAATGGTTTTACTTTGTCTTGTTTTCTTGCTTCTGGTTTTTTCGCTAATTCGTTCAGAGCGCTTTCGACAGCCAAAACGGTTGTTGCATCCGCGGCAATAAACAGGGATCAGTATTGCGAGGCAGGCACATCACTGGCGCCGCGCATGCTCAAATGTGGCGTATTTGCGACTGCAGATGTCGCCCGTGCTGTTTCGCGCACGACGCTCCGTCGTTTTAGACAGCCGAGTTGAGCATTGTACACCGTAGTGTTAAGGGCTTCTTGACGTTCTGCTTTTTTTTTCTCTTTATCGTTCTGAAATGTCTTACTTGTTTGAATATGTTTTTGTTAAAAATATGTGGCATGTTATCTACCTCCTACACTAATTCCCCATGCGGGCGCTGCAGGTATTGTAAATAAATAAATAAATAAATAAATAAATAAATAAATAAATGGTAAATAAAAGAGTGGGGCGAAGCGTCCATCAGTCCGTCCGCGCTTCCGCCCATCCGTTCGTTCTTGCTCCCGCCCGTCCATGCGTCCGTTCATCATTCATTCATGCGTCCATCCGTGGGTCTGTCCGTCCGCTCGTGCGTCCATCCGTACGTCCACCTGTGCGACCGCCCGTCTGTCTGTGCATCCGTCCCTGCGTTCGTCTATGCGTCCATCCATCTGTCCACTTCACCCCACTCGTCATCATTCATCTCGTGGATGTGCTGTGATTTTTTTTTAAGTTTTGCTTGAGTGTTTTGAAGCGGTGAAAGTTAAGCTGTCCGATTTCTCAGTGAGATGAAACTTGATCGACATAAATAAAATGAATTTTTTTGTTGGACATTATGTATATAAAAACATTCATACGCGTAGTGTAACAGCGTCTGTCTATAAAAAAAAAACACAGGTTTAATTTGCAACTGGCATAAAGACATAATGAGCAAGCACTGAACCCAGAATATCCGAACCGATGCGAACGTTTTTCACAATCACGAATAGGACCCGTTGTACTCGACTCAATCGCGCTTGTTGTAACGTCGCGTAGTTTTCTTAGAAAACTGGTGCACCTAACGAGACTGAAGCTCACAAGAACGAAGGGGCTCGAAACAATCAGAAATTAAAGTGAACGTTGCTAGAAACAATGCTTCGCCAAATTGACTTGTGCTCGTCAGGGCAACAGCGTTGCCATTACGATAGTTAACTTGTCTAAACGTTGGTTCTGGCGATATTCCCTGTAAAGATTTTTAGAAGCGTTCAGTCCACCACATGTATCATCTGAGTGACAGTATTAGAAGTCAAGACCCACCAAGTTTCAAACCGTGGCTACATGACTTTTATGAACGGGAAGAAGCCTATAGTTGCTTCACATCATTTGAACAACATGCCAGAAGTAAAAGAAGCAAATGCTAAGTAGCCGAGTGAACATGAATTCAAGCCTTTCATTAAACGCATTTTGCCGACAGCAGCTTGGCTGCCGTCTTGACCTATTAGTCCAGTGACAATGCACTTCTGTCAGTCCAGTAAAGCTTGCAGAGAACTTAGTGTATTCTAATGTACTCATTCAAAATTAATACCTACTTAAATAATGGGCCCAAAAACTTGTACTCACCCGTAACTAGAAACCTGAAAAAAGAACCTTCGCGGAACTGGAAATCTCTTGGTTAGCACAACGAAGAGCTGTAAAAATGTATTTTTGAATGAAATATACTTCATTAGTGCGCAGGAAACGTTTCAGAAAGAAGAAAAGCAGAGAGATAGGACAGAGCACTCTGTCCTTAATTAGAGACGTGTCGTCGCTCTGTAGTTGAACACATGATCACATGCAGAATTTTTTAGTTCAATTCCTGTCTGAACTACGATTTCTAATTTTTGCTTTCATTGGGTCAACACGCTGCCGTTGTCTGTTCTTTTTTCAATGTTGTCGCATTTAAATTACCGATGTCTGTCCTGGGTAGATATTGCCACATTTCTTCCTCAAGATTTGTTATCGTCTCGGTTTACAGCCAGTGATTGTCAGCGCGAACCGTGCCGGCAGTGTACGAGGAGCTTCAGGACTGCAGTAGATCACTTTATTAACATTACGTCCACTTCACGAACATTACAGATTATTCTGGAACGGGAGCACCCAGGCATAGGTGGTTGGTTAGATAGATAGATAGACAGATAGATAGATTGATTGATTGATCGATTGATTGATTAATTTATTGATGTGAAAGACACCTTCAGTACGCAAACGAATGCTTCGCTTTTAGTACCAATGGTTGAATGAAATGTAACAGCGTGAAAGTCCACTATTCAACCACAGAGCCATGCTGATGCTTGAACCAAATTTCCAAAAAGACCCTGTACAGGTGTCACGGCTGGCAACGAATCGCTTTAATTTGTGCATTATAGCATGGTAGAATTAATATCAGTTTGTATAGTTCTAAGTAGTGCGCTCTCATTTCAAAACAATTAGTTTGTATACACAGAAAACAAGAATACACGGAGGAAATGGAGAGGGAACCTCACAACGCCCGAAGAGGAGAGGAGGGAGAAAAGGAAAGAGCACAGAAGTAAAGACAAATAAATATTCTTATTGCCTTTAAACGTGGAGTGAAATTTCAATCAATCATCACACAATGCTAAATGTGCAACAAGTGTATAGTTTAAAGCTTCCCATTCACTGCAACGAGGTGGGCCATTATTCTTCATCATCGCATGAAGCGTCCTCAAAGAAGTGCTCATAATGCCTCGCAGATGGACCTCCGCACAAAGACGAATAATGGCGTATTACACGTGTGCTGTCGTACTTCATAAAAATTATGATTCATGGCGTACCTCGCGCAAAGTGAAACACAGTTGGCTTTGCCCCAAGACGACGCTGCGCTCGGAATTCGTATTAGGCGGCGCTCGGCTTTAGTCGTGGAATGCGATTCAGCCTTAGCTTTGAATGGATCATTGGTACGTATCAATCTCAAACGGGTCCTCGTGTAATGTTTCTTCGTCCGTGTTCAAATTAGTGCTCCTTCATTATTTTTGCAAATAAAATATACCCGCTTGCTGCAATATATTCGCGTTGCTTAGGCTGGCAAATTGCAAATCATGTTTAACATACTGCCTGAATGCATCAAGTTAGTAGCTTCAGAAACGCAGAACGCGATTGATTATTTGTCAGCTGTCGTTCGTTAAGAAAAAACTTGCCGAAATGGATACGGGCGGCGCATACTCTCACGTTTGCTTCCCAAGTAGCAGGGATGACCACTGCAGCCGCTCGATCGCTATAAAACACCGGGCACGTTATCCGAAGGTTGCAGGTTCGGTACCCACTGGTGAAAAGTTCGGTCCACATTACCTTATTCACATCTACATTGCAGTCCAATTAACGTTTCATATGCTTTCCTTGGCGCCAGTATCTGCTGGTTTTCATTGATGCTGAGCGTAAGAACGCGTATACACGAGTGTCCTTCAAGTGCAATAGTTTCCGTAGTGATATTCGTGATTGTTAAAATTCTGCGTTAAAAAAACGGGAGGAGGGGGATCCTTAAGCTTCGTCTTTACGAGTTAAACGCTATAGCGATATGGTGTATATAGTGCGTACTTCGAACTCTTAGTGTATGAAATATTTTCGAACTTGCTATGCACCCCCTACGTGGCCTTGAGAGTGCTGTAGCGTGCGTACCTTTTCTAATGGGTGACCGACATAAAACTATGAAGTCATTATGATAATCGCATTTTCTGAAGACCGATGGCAATGTATAGCACGCATTATTACTGCAAAGTTTCATGTTGTATTGTGCAGGATGTATACAGGAAGTGTGTCTTTGGCAAAGTTGATTTCACTGTATTTCCAAGCAGAGTAAGTTATTTTCAGTGGATTCACAAGCAAATGCGTGGCTGTGTGGAAGAGCAATCGCTTGCTACGCAAAGGACCCGGGGTTGATCCCCTCTCAGACCCAAATCTGTTTAATAAATGCGAAGCCTTTCTTAGCGAACTTCGGCGTTTTTGAGCGTATCCATCCATCCATCCATCCATCCATCCATCCATCCATCCATCCATCCATCCATCCATCCATCCATCCATCCATCCATCCGTCCGTCCGTCCGTCCGTCCGTCCGTCCGTCCGTCCGTCCGTCTATCTATCTATCTATCTATCTATCTATCTATCTATCTATCTATCTATCTATCTATCTATCTATCTATCTATCTATCTATCTATCTATCTATCTATCTATCTATCTATCTATCTATCTATCTATCTATCTATCTATCTATCTATCTATCTATCTATCTATCTATCTATCTATCTATCTATCTATCTATCTATCTATCTTTCTATCTATCTATCTATCTATCTATCTATCTATCTATCTATCTATCTATCTATCTATCTATCTATCTATCTATCTGTGAGACCTGAGCGTGTCTACAAGAAGCAACAGCCAGAGACACTCGCCTATGTGCTCCAATGTTAGGGCAGAGCATTTGCAGCTCGCGTTAAAGGCACAGTATTCTTAGGAGGCACTGGTCAGGCTTGGAAGTGCTTGTGCTAGCCTAGCATGCAATTGAGTGCTTACCTTTATGCGCATCATGGTTCCAGTGATCTTGGCTTCCAAGGCTTGGATATCCGCTTTACTTTGCTGACCATCTTCCTTCGGCTGAGCAGGAAGGTTAGACATCTGCAGCACTTGCTGGCGGAGGGCTCTCAGCTTCATCATGCACAGGTACCTGCGCATAGCATGGACCAGCCGTTGCAGCAGCACCTCCACAGGGCCCCAAATCCTCACAACCACGTGGGCTCTCCTTGTAGCCACCACTGTGCAATTAGTTCGAAGAATTGGCTTCAGTATGACAAGACTTGTGCTCTTGGCTTCTGGACAGGAATTGACTTTGCCCATTGTGAAGGACCCTGTGGGGAAGCACACTGAAATTTGAGATGGTATGAAACCAGCCATCCATTTGAAGAACTTTTATTAGAAGAGAATTCTGAACCCTGCCTAGGAAATGCAAATTCATAAGCACTTTCCGCATCACGACATGAGTGGTATGTTTATTTACAGTCAAACCTGCTCATAATGAACCTCCATACTCGCCCCGAGATCGGGCTATAGGCGGCAGCACCGTCACCGTGCTAGTGTGGATAGGCGGCCGGCGGCGCGCATGAAAATGCACGCAACGGTGCGTTTTCTGAGCGCTGTGAGCCGATTGTCGGCGAATAAAATGCGTTGACTACTGCCCAGTCGTAATAAATATGCCGTTCGTTGCCTAACGGATGCACGAAGCTCACCGAACGTTACTTTTACTTGTGACAGAAACGCAGTATGCCATTAAAGGGATGTTCGCACTTGGCGAATGTCTGCACTTTCGCACCTTAGTGCGTCACGTTTCTTGTATTTTTATTTTATGTGTTTAACTTGTGTCCCATCTGCTATGCACTGCTGAGCATGACTGAATTCATTCTTCATGCACGCTAGTCATGAATACCAACGCCCTCGCCCCCCCCCAAAAAAAAAAGGAAGAAATTCGATATTTTTGGGCGATGAACCTAAACATACAGCGATTATTCATTCCGCCTTTTCGTCTAATTCATTTCTTCACAGAATAAACGTAGGAATATCGAGAAGTTTATTCAGGAAAGCTACGTGACTTACAGCGCTTGAGCGCACTTCTTTTCCCTATAACACTATAAAAAGGTAATAGTTCAGCCCGCAGTTTTCTTATACTGATTATCTGCATCAAAGTGATGGAAAGGTTCGATTAATTGATTGAACGAAGTTTTTTTTAAGCTAATGTGGGTCCACTCCTTCCGTGTGTTTAGCGCAACACCACATAAGCGCTCAAGATCATGTGAAAAAAAAAGAGAAAAAAAGGTGACGTTCTCCTTCAAATTATACGACATATGTGAGGCACGTCATCTGGATTAATTTTGACAATCTGACCTCTTTTTAAGTGAACCCAAATCTAAGAACAAAGGTCAGACAATTAGGAAACTCCAACCAAAAATTGTGTTACAGCGCTTGAGTCAGCGCTTGGTCTGGCTTCAATACGTTGGTTTTCTGAATACATTTTTAATTGGAGTTTTCTGATTGCCTCACTTCTATTCCAAAAAGGCAGACTTCAGCCAACTGTTCACCATTGATAACAACACGGGTGTGTCTGCATAAATATATCACCTAATGCTGAAATTGTGCACGGCAACTCAAGTTTAATCAGCTCCGTGTCATTCAATTGAAGTACTGAAGTGTCAGGAGGAGGAGGAGGAGGAGGAAGGGAAGAAATGAAAGGCAGGGAGGTCAACCAGACGCACGTCCGGTTTGCTACCCTGCACTGGGGGAAGGGGTGAGGGGATTAAAGGAGAAGAGAGAGAGAAGTGAAGGGCAACGTGTATGTAGGTGTGACCTTGTCCATTGCACGCTTATAAGCGGTCGCGTAGTCCGGTCGTCTTTAGAAAACTTAGCAGTGCCCGCGTCGCTTTGCTGGCCAGCGACGCGTAGAGCCATGAGCCAAGTATCTTCTCTTCGGAAAAAGGTCTACTGTCTAGTGTCTCCAACGTTTCGCGTAGCAAATTGCGTTCGCTCGCAAAACGTTCACATGAACACAGTAGATGTTCTATTGTCTCGTCAGTGTCGCACGATTCACATCGGGAGCTATCCGCCATTCCTATGCGAAAGGAGTACGCCTTTGTAAAAGCTACTCCTAACTAAAGGCAGCACAGTAAAGTTGCATCCTGGCGGGAGAGGTCCGATGGAACTTGAAGCTTTCTCGATGGGTCCAATTTGTGTAGGCGGCGGTTCCTGACACTGGGGTCACTCAGCCAAGTTTCCGACATGGTGTTAGCGAACGAGTGAAGGCCCCTTGCAGCGTCGGTTCTCGTCAATGGAATTGGGGTTGTCTGGGCGTCCGCGTGGGCGGATCGGGCAGCATTATCAGCAAGGTCATTACCGACAATACCACAATGTCCTGGTAACCACTGGAACACCAAGTCATGTCCTTTCGATAAAACTTCGTGAATCACTTCTCTTATTTCATTCACTAGTTGTTGATGCTCCCTCTGTCTTAAAGCTGATTGCAAGCTCTGAAGGGATGCCTTGGAGTCACAGAACACAGCCCATTTTTGAGGTCGGGCTTCCGCGATATAAAGTATAGCAGCACGTAAGGCGGCAAGCTCCGCTGCTGTGGATGTTGTCCTATGCGACAGTTTGAGCTTTATAGTCACCTGGTACGCCGGGATGACAACAGCACCTGTGGAGCTGTCAGCCGAGACCGATCCATCGGTGTAAATGTGGGTCCTCTGGCCGTATTTTTCGTTGAGTAGCGACAATGTCACCTGTCGTAGGACCACTGTTGAATGATGGCTCTTGTTCGTTATTCCCGGAATAGTGAGGCACACCTGTGGTTGTTGTAGGCACCACGGGGGTGACGCTGGTCTTGTTGCGGGAGTGAAGCCAAAAGGGAGGCATTCTCTATGGGCAGAAATAATCTTTGAAAAGATCGCGTGTGGTCTTTGAACTGGCAACACTGCAAAATGGTGACCAGGAACTCGGCAGAGATGTCTTATGTGGGCTCTCAAATTGTCAGTGGTGATGTATGTTCGAATTGGATGCTCTCTTGCGATCATAATTGCCCCGTAGGTTGAGGTGCATCGCGGCAATCCTAAGCACACGCGTAGTGCTTGTCCTTGCAGACTTTCGAGAGTGCGGATGTTCGTCTTGCACGTACTTGCCAGTAACGGCAAGCTGTAGCGCAAAAATCCCAGAAACAGTGCTCTGTATAGCTGCATCATTGACCTTATCGATGCACCCCAAGATTTTCCGCAGAGGAACCGCATTATATGGACAATGGAAGTTAGCCTTCTCTTCAGGTAATTGCAGTGGGCACTCCACGAAAGGTCCCTGTCAATAATCACACCCAGGAAGCGATGGTTCTTCTGGTATGGAATATTTTGTCCATTGATGGTAACGGGGTATTGTGTCATGGCTCTGCGGGTAAACGCAACCAATGCACATTTCTCCGTTGAGACGGAAAGACCTTGCTTGCGGAGATATGAGCATGTCAAGGTGGCAGCCTGCTGGACTCTTGCACGTACTTGTAGACGAGTTACAGCCGAAATCCATAGACAAATATCGTCAGCATATATGCATATGAGGATGGTACTTGCCAAAATTTCACGAAGTCCTACCATCACGAGGTTAAATAAAGTGGGACTTAATACGGCGCCCTGAGGGACGCCACGGGAGATATAGTAATTGGTGGTAGGTCCATCTGAGGTTTGTACAAAAAAAGACCTTCTCGTCAAATAATCCTGGATCCATTGGAACATCCGACCACCAATTCCAACAGCTTCCAACGAGTCTAGGATGGCTTTATGTGTTACGTTATCATAAGCCCCTTTGACGTCGAGGAAGAGTGCCAGTGGTATGCGCTTGAGGCTCTTCTGTTGCTGGATAAATGTTGTGAGATCAATCACGTTGTCAAGAGATGACCTCAGTAAAGTGAAAAGTTGGGCGAGTTGGTGCTGGTTCATGATGATACGGGGCGCCAGTATTGAGCAACATTTTTTTAGCCAGAGTTGACAATGATCTTGTAACTGGCCTTGATGGTTTGGTCCAAAAAGTGTACAGATATGTGGACGACTATTTGCTGTTGATTAATTCAGACAACTTTGATAGCAGAGTTGATGAAGTGCTCAGTGTGTTTGGTAATAAGGGGCGGGGCTTGACATTCACGCGCGAAGTGCCGAAGAATGGAAAGCTGCGTTTTCTGGATTTGCAGCTGTCATTCCAACAAAAACATGTGTGTTGGATGTTTTCCCCTAGGACCGCGAAGCCGCTTCTTGATTACAGCTCTGGGCACTCTCGCCTAGTAAAAAATGGCATTGCCATGACGTGCCTAAAAACGGCGTTGGACAGATCATGCCCACATCTTATGGAGATAAGTTTTTTCGCGCAGGTGGAAAGACTAAGAGACGCGGCGTTTCCTGATAGTGTCTTAGCTGCTGCTTGCGAAAAAATAAAAAAGTCCATTAAGCAACGGCCTGGGACAGGCCTAGACACGAATGTCCCGCAGGGAAGAAAAAGAGTGTCAAAAATCCCGTATATCCACTGGCTTTCGCACGGCCTTAAGAGAGTGGCTTCGAGGTATGGGGTGGATCTCGTGTTCTCCGCAGAAAACAAGGTGGGCCGCATCTGCTCAGCGGTTGGTAAGAAGACAGGTAGGCCAAAGCAGTGTGAAAAAAGAGGATGTGCCATTAAGCACGTAAGGCAGTTCGTTCCTTGCGCACGTGGTGTTGTATATAGAATACCACTGTCGTGCGGTAAGGCATACATAGGGCAAACTGGTAGATGCCTCAACGTGCGGTTGCGAGAGCACAGCAGCTCTTTAATAGGAAGGCCGTTCACGCATCTGGCGATGCATTGCAGAGGATGCGATCAGGGTAACTGTAAGCCGGTATTTGAGCAGACAACTGTAATCTACAGGCACAGGGGCTCAGCGGAGAGGGAGATTATAGAAGCCCTCTTTATCCAGAGGGAGGGGCATGATTGCATCAGCCACCCCTCTATCAGTCTGCAGGAAGGGGAGATAGCCTATCTGCAACGTTACTTATAGGCATGCTGAGCATGTATTTTTAGTTTTTGGTCGATTCGTTGGGTTAAAGTTGACGTCACTGCGGTATAAATGGTGTTTCCTGAATAAAATATTCCAGTTGCTAGTAGCGCGTCGTCTGTGTACTTCTTTTCTGTTGTGTGTCGTTTTTTCGCGCCCCGTATCATCATGAAGAGATGACCTACCTCACCGAAAACCCGTCATGCAGTTTGGGTATACGTTGTAGCGCTCAAGGTACCATTCTAGGCGTGTAAGTATCATCCTTTCCATGACTTTTCCTACGCAACTTGCGAGGGCAACAGGGCGAAATGATGTCAAATCAAATGGTGACTTTCCTGCTTTGAGTAGTGGCACAAGTCGACTTATCTTCCAATCATGGGGAACATTGCCCGCCAGCCATGAGTGGTTGTAATAGCTTAACAACTGTCCCCTTGCCTCCTGTTGAAGGTTGGCTAGAGCGGCGTAGGTGATGCCATCGGGTCCTGGTGAAGATGATCGTCGGGAAGCCGCCAAAGATGCGTCAAGTTCTTCTATAGTGAAAAGATTGTCTATTTAGTAGATGCGGGGTTCAGGGATAACACTCCTAATGGTGCCAGCAGACAAGGCGGACACACCAGCGATTCGCGTACAAAACTCATTTGCCACTTCAAGTTGGGTGTGGCCTGAATGTAGGGCTAAAGCCATGAAAGGATGTCTTTGTTGGGGAGTCGAGAGCAGGCCACGAATAGTGCTCCAGATGCGTGACAACGGCTTTCGGGGATCCAGTGATTCGCAGAATGATTTCCAGCGTTCCTGTGCAAGTTTGTCTAAACGTCGTTGGACTTTTTTCTGTATGCGTCGTGCCAGCCTCAAGTCGCATATTGCTTTCGTCCGCCTGTATCTTCTTTCCGCCCTTCGGCGAAGCGCGCACAGTTTTTCCAGTTCAACGTCGAAATCTGAACGCTTGCCGGTGAACGGGAGGAGACAGGAAGCTTCCCTCATTGCCTCTTTGATGACATCCTCCAAGTTCTGGTCAGGGTCTTCACGGCATGTATTTTCCATGAGTCGCTGAAACTTGGACCAATCAATTCTTCGTATTGTGGTCTTAGGAAAGGAGTTAGTAAGACCCCTTATTCGCATATAAGTTGGAATGTGGTCACTCCCATGCGTTTCGATGTCTGAAAACCAGTGCACTTGCGACCGGAAGTTTCTGGATACCAGAGTCAAATCGAGGCAACTGCTGTACGTAAGGCCCCGCAGGTATGTAGGACTGCCATCATTTAAGAAACATAGGTCATGCTTGGAAGCGAATGACACGAGGTTTCTTCCTTTAGCGTTGATCGTCGAACTACCCCAGATTAAGTGACGTGCATTGAAGTCTCCAGTTATAACCGACGGGCCCGTAGTTGTTGTCAGTATGCCTCGTAGTCGGTCTTGTTCAAATCGTCCGGATGGTGATATGTAGACACCAATGAGTGTGAATGACACTTTTTCCTTTTTAACGCGTAAGCAGACATATTGATTGTCATCATGCGGTTGAACTGCATGATGCATATATGTGAAATCTGTGCGAATGTAAACAACCACCTTGCTGCGTTCCTCGCACGTTGAAGAAACGAAAGATTCATACCCTGATAGTTTAGGAGGTTGTTGCACGTTTGGTTCACATATAACTATCATAGGAATACGATTCATGAATATATACTGACGGAACGAAGAGATGCGGGATCTCAGGCCTCTCGCGTTCCACTGCATTATCGACGCTTGTCGGACCTCGTTGCGGAAGGAGAAAATTGGTCGAGCCATGGTTGCTACTGGAGACTTGCAAATACTGGACTTAGAGCATCCAGTACTTGTAGTGCACTCTGAGCGAGTGGAGACTTCAGGCTGCTGCACAGCTTTCGCATAGCATCCAGCAGTGTTCGGAACATTCTGATGACTTCTGTGTCCTCCTCAGGCAGCTTGTCAGCGGCTGGCTGGAGTGATGTGACTGTCGATGTGCGCTTGGGATTTGCAGGTGGCTGTGATTTCGGCAATGAAGGCCAAACTGATTCATCTGCAACAGTGCTGCTCGTTGGTTTGTTGACCGCGCTGGCCGCCTTCGGTCTGGGAGGCAAGGGCGGTGGAAGAGAAGGGTGGTGGAGTGGTGCTTTCGATGCACCGTCTGCGGCATTCTTTGATGAACTGCGGCGACGGTGACGCCTCTTTCGGACGGTCCTGGCAGCCTCTCGATGCGACGAATTGTCTCTGACCATTTGTTTCAATACCGCTATTTCTCTTCGGATTTTGGGGCATTCTTTTGACGAAGCTTCATGTGACCCATGACAATTCGAGCATTTGAGGGTAGTTGCTTCGCAGTCATCCACAGAATGGGCTTCCGCGCAACGAGGACACACCGTCCTATTTTCGCATACGCTTCTCACGTGGCCCATCTTCATGCACTTATAACACTGTAAGGGCTTCGGTATAAAAGGTCGCACTGAATGCCGAAAATGGCCCACCTTTACGTGTGAAGGAAGAGAGTCGCCCTTGAACATGATCTTCAAGCAGCGTGAGTTTCCCAAACGGACAACTTTTGCGATGACGCTGGCTTCATTTACCGGTTTGACCAGAACATCGAAGTCGGAGCTGGGAATGGCAGTATCCACATCGTAGATGACTCCAGTGACGACGTTAGAGCTCACAGGAATGTAGGAGCGAACTTTCATTCCCCCCAACTCGTTGACGTTGCGCAGTACATTAAGTGCCGCAGCGTGCAAAACGTCGATGGCCAATACGTTCTTACGCGTGTTCACTCTGATGTCTGTGATCTCGTTTGGCACGAGTCCTTCCAGCATCACCGAAACAGATTGCCTGTTGAGGCGCTTCATGTTACCGTCCGGTACCTCAGGGACAAAAAGGATAGTGTTTGTCACGGGTCTCCTAGGCACTCTGTCATTCAACGTACTCGATGACGAAGATGTTCTGACGTTCCGCCTCTTCGCTTTACGGCTCAGCACCAGCTTAAAATCGTCGTCGTCAGAAGGCTCTTCGCTGCTCATTGAGTAACCAAGAGTGCCCTCGCTGTCGTAGTCGCTGTAGAGTCCCGTACGCTTCCTGGATGCGGCCACCGCCGACGCCGCCGTAACTGGCGGACGTCCGTGGGGGTCCACGTCCATCACCGACGGACATGGATGTGATAATCGCGAAGTTCACTTAAAATTAGGTGAAAAAAGAGAGCACCTACTGAAACTGCGATCTGCTAAGCAATCACTTCGTCGTCGTCTCCTGAAGTGTCAGAATTTACTATGCAGCAGTGTCATGGGACTAGGACCGTACAATACAAGGTTATCTCAAGAAGAATTAAGGTTCATCGCATAACCTATAAGCAAGAACACCACAATATTTTTAGGTAGACACCTAAGAACAATGCAAACCTTTATATATAGTTTATCCCCTAGTTGCTAAAACGCTGCATTCACAGAATATTTATTATTCCTCATGTTTGGGGTGACGCCAAGTGCACTTTACGATGAGCTTGTTCGTTTCTGTTTGATTCATGGAAAAAATAACCACTGGACGGCACTATGAGGAATGGTGCGAGTGGTTCAAAAATTCACTTTTCGCGTGGTTACACGTGATAGGTGGGGTCATCTAGCGGGGCGCAGTTGAAACAAAAACGTCTGTAGTCTCGAAGCCAATGGCGGGAAGTTGATCAATGGCTGTTGTTGCTGCTGTGTCTCCCGCTGCTTTCAGTCTGCTGCTACTAGCACAGTAAAGCCGGGCAACGTTGTACACTGCAACAGTGACGTGAATCGGTCCGGTCGGTCCGCTTCTTGAGGCGGGTAATTTGAAGTGCGCTAACCCGATGCGGACCACTAAAACGTGATTTTATTTCAAAATAGGCCCTTATTTGGCACAAGAGTCACACTACGAGGTTTCTGGACCACTATTTCAACTATCAACGTCGACCTAATAGTTGCCTTTAGTGTCTCTTTATTAGCATCAATGGGCAAGAGCAGCTTTAGAAAATGGCGCGCTTAATTTCTACACTTTCCTTTTCTTGTTTGGCGAAATATGTTCAAATAAATGTTCTATTGAGCTACATAAAAGTGATAAGAGATTCCTTCTAATTTTACGCACACTTCTTTTATCAGAAAAACTGAAGAGAGACTTTCTTTATCTTTAAAAAAAAACTTCATAACGTGCTTTCAGTTTCCAGGTTAGGAGCTCGTAAGTGAGGTGACCGGAAGTTTTTTGGAGTACAACGCTTGTGACCTTTAAACCGTCGATAGTGCTCGCGTTTTGATAGCATTGCGTCGCTGCGCCCAGCGTGCGCGCGCGTCAACGTCACGTTGGAGTATATTGGGCGTGACGCACTCGCCAAGTTCTGCTAGCTTCACATATACCAAATTTGGTATTACGGGACGTAAATGGACGACAAATGCATGTGACTGGTGCAAACATGATAATCATAATATGCGTGTCATGTAACAACATAAATACATGCCACGCTCATGATGCGCTCGCAGCCGTTTCTTCGCTAGGTCCACATGTACCAAGTTTGGTGTTACGCAACGTCAGTTAATGATTAAGGTACATGACACGTCCAAACATAATTATGATATGCGTGTCATGTGAAGAATGATGACATGCTACGCTCATAGCGTGCTCGCGGCCGTTTCGTTAGTTGCACATATGCCAAATTTGGTATTACGTGAAGTGAATGGACGACGAATGTAAATGACAGGTCTAAACATGATAACCATGATATGCGGGACATGTAAAACATGACTACATGCTTCGCCCATAGCGCGCTCGCGGCCGGTTTGATAGCTCAACATATACCGAAATTTATATCATGCGACGTCAATAGATGATGAAGTCAAATGACACGTCCAAACATGATAATGATGACATGGAAGCGATGTATGGCATAATTTACCTCCACCTCGTAACGTTGTGCTGATTTTAAAGTGACACATCAAGCTTCCTCATTCGTGCTTCGCATATCATCGATTCCTACTGCATTTACATGAGATGTGCCAACTTATTTTTTTTTCTCTTAGGCACTGCGCCGTGTCGCCTTATAGCTTACAGAAAATAGGCGCATTTTCTTTCTTCAAGAATGACTACAACCAGCGTTTCTCGCCGTAGGCTGCAGGGCAACGTCCTCCACATTCCAAAGTGTGCCGTGCCACAGAGAAAAAAGGCCGTGGCGCTTCGGTGCGGTGGTGCCATATAATTTTGCATAGACAAACTAGCTGCAAAAAAAAAAACGGTTTATAAGGCACTCCGTGTGTTTTGCGCCACTTTATGAATTCTTTGAAACATTGCCACAGATGTACTTTCTGACAACCTTTACTGGCAATGCTGTGAAACCTACAGAGCCCAAGGACGCGTATTCTACCGCTAATGAATGTAACCCTACAATTATGTACTTCAATGTGAAATGCAAAAAAATGTTGCCTTAATTTTTTTCCGTGTAGCTCTTTAACACATGATGCCACTCACACCAGCAAAACCCACTAGTAATACACACCAGTAAATGCGAACGAGTTATTTAACTAGCCTGCATTACGCTCTCTCGTACGTCCATACGAACCCCCTTGTCACAGGTGTTGGAGAGGTGCCAAGTGGGTCAAGTCGCAGCTGCGCGTTTCTGCGACTCTCTCCCTCACGCGCAGCAGCTGCCAGCCCCTCCGCCCACTCGCAACACACTTCTCTCTCGCTTTACCCTCTTCACCACCCGCAACGCTCGACCGCAAGTCGAGTGGAAAGACTAGTCAGATTAGGGAGCTTTAGAACAGCGCACCGCAAGCCTTTGTGGTGCAGTTGCTGTCACTGCGCATGCGTCATAATGCGAGCCGCCGTTCGCGCTTGTGGTCCTCTTGCAAAAAATCTGAAATAGCGTGCGGTCCACAAGGGCCATAAAGTGCTGATATCGAAACTATGGTGTAGCTGCCATCGTGCATTTGGGTTTGCAAGGAGAGGGGAGCAAACGCTGTTCTAAAGCTCATATGTCGCCCGCTAAGCCTGCAACGCCAGCTAATGCTACTTTAAAACTCCCTATTTAGTTGGGCGCCCGCAGCAGCCGTACGTCCGTGGCCTGTACGGCTGCTGCGGACGCGCAATTAAATCTGATGCGGCACTTTTAGTGTTTTCCTCTGCAGCGTCGGGCTCGAGCATATCACCACGGGTTATGCCTGTTTGTATTCTCTAGTCACAAGCCAGAAAGTGAGCGTTACGCGAGAGAACCTGGCCTCGGCGAAACATGGGGGGGGGGCTGTCGTCGAGGCGTCTGCGTCGATTGCACGGTTCGCACCCCTGCGCACGCGCGGTGGTCGCTTCATTCGGAATATGTCAAAAAGATACGTCATGCTACATCATGTTGAACAAAATTCACAGCATACCCACGGAGTGGATGATGATACTGGGGCAAAGCTCGTGGCCTCTCAGCTTGGTATCCGCCTGTCTGTGCGCGTTTCACCGCCGCCTCTCGGGCACGCATCTCCAACGCGTCTGCCCGTCTGCGTGCCCACCCGTCCGTACGTTTGCCCGTCTGTTTGTCTGTCTGTTCATCCGTCCGTCTACCTCCACGCCATTTTTAATCACTTCATGTACTGCAACAGCGCAGCGCCATCTAGTGAACATTGTGATAAGTAAGGGGACGGACGGAGGAACGTCTCCCTGTCTGTCTGTCCATCCAGCCGTCTGCCTCCACGTCATCTAGTGATCACTTCCCGTTTTGATTGATTGATTGATTGATTGATTGATTGATTGATGTGGTTGTACCGTTTAGATCGGGCGGCGGCTAACGCCACCTATCCGTAATACTTAGTGAACCAGGAACTAGATTTGTCTTTTTTTTTTCTTTAAGTAGTGAAGTTGAGAACTGGTACTTTGCAGTGAAGCGTTTCATTTTCACTCATGCCTTGACTTTAGCCACCAATCAGATAACCTCCTCGTAGTTAATTCTACCCGCTTAAAGTCTATTTTGCCCTCCCTGTCCCTAAACGCCAGTGCTTTAAAAACTCTGCGCCATAGTGCAACAGCTCAACGTCATCTAGAGAACATTGCGAAAAGTAAGGCGTCACTACGACAATGGAGGAGGGACTAAGCCACATCGTAAGGAGCTTCGCCCCCTAAAAAAAAAAAAAGAAGTATCGGACGTGCAGAACGCTGTTGAACGATGACATTGACTCTGCGACCAAGGAGGCAGCGAAAACTTGAGCTGCAGTATATAAGCCCTCTTTATATGTGAAGCATCGTATTGTCGAGCTCAATCTGGTGTGCGGCGTGACGCACGCCAGATTGAGCTCGCAAAAGAACACATGTTTACATTTTATACTAATAGCTCAACACTACCACTTGCTTAGCAGAACGCAGAACCTAAAAATGCACTAACAAGTGTAATTTAGATAAAAGTAAACCAAACCTACTGTTTCAATTAAGTGACAGGCGATATACTGCAGATACAAAAGCCTCCAATCTTGAAAAACGCTCTCTAGCTTGCCTAACCATGATTATCTTCGTCCAGTGTACCGAAAAAGCGTTTTCTCACATAGAGACGCTGTATACTGTAGTCAAAGAAGCACCGGCGGATGACAAACAGAAAGACGTTGTTGATTCGGAAGGCTAGCGACTCAACCATCACCGAGATCTTTGCTCGTTGCTCAGCCGTCAATGACGGAACAGCTGCACACCCCAATTGAAATGACAGAGAATGCTATATTCGCAGAAATGTGCAAGTGCAGGAGTAAGCCAAGACTATTGAGGACAACAAGAACATTACAGGTCAGAGCAGCATCCTAGTCGAAAAACAACCTCTAGACTACATCTTTTACTATACAGCACGAGTATCGGGAGGCGAGAGTGGCCAGAAGCGAACGAGCTTGTTTGCCGTAGCTGGCTGACTTGCTATGAGACTTACCGGGAAATATTTGCCGTCTCTTGCATTTTTTTATTATCCGTTCCGGTCTCAGTCAGGATAGCCGTACATGCAACGCTCGCTCATGGCTTTGCTTCACACTCGACTGGTAAGAGGATTCGCGTCGAGTGGGGGGGGGGGGGGGGGGCTGTAATGGTTTTTTTTTTAAAGAAGCCATGCGGTCTAGACAAGTGAGCCAACCGGCAGGCCCCCAGTGAAGCGCAACCTGTGCTTCCAGCCATTCTTCGCAAACATAATCTGTCACGCTTTGCGTTATATCCTATGCCTGCGTTCGTCGACGTCGGCTCACAGTTACCGTCCAAGTCAAAAGCTCTCGATTCTTACTTCATAGAAATGCATAGTAATGGGAGCGAGGAGGCCATTTTGGGTTAGTATGTAATATGAGTGCCGGTTCTTTCAGCAACGTGAACTTGAAACCGACGACAAGTCAGGTTTCAAGTTCACCACTGCTGTGAACATGGAAACCAGCGAAGCCAGAGTCTATGAATAACATAGATCAGAGCATGTTGGTAAATATGGATTATAAAATGTTATGGCAGCTTTACCCTATAGTGGTGCCAAGCCTGGCGAAGTCTTTTTTTTTTCTCTTCAGCTTCCTCCTCTCTTTCTTTTTGTTCTCTTTTCAATTTTTTCCTTTTTCTTGCTTTCGCTTCCCGTTTTCTTTCCTTTCTCATTATATTTCTCACTTCCTTCCGCGAATCTATTTTTTAATGTCGTTTGTGCGTGTTTTCCTAGTCATATATCAATAATGTCCGCACTAAATGTCATCATCAAGATGCTCGAAGAACAAGAGGAAGAAGACTTCTTATTGGCAATAGCCTATGGCTGGCTATGTTGTCTGCGTTACGACAAGCGACGACGGCAGCATACGACTACCGTCCAATGCCGCAACGTGCTCCGCACATTAGAGGCGTACAAATACGAACAGAAAACCAAATTCACGACGCCACAAACGCCGGCATTTGTTCTGCCATGACCTTTTTTTTTTCTTCCGCCAATGTTTGGACGCCCTTTCTTTCCCGAGTCGGCGGCACGCGCTTTCGGCGATAGCGGCCTCACGTCGATTTTCACGCTTCCGTTAGCGTTGGCGCCCCTTTCGAGCCTCGCTCCTCTGCCTGCGCGTGAACGACAGGCGTCCCTACCACAGAGAGTGTATGGATAGAAGCTACTAGGGCAATTACTGATGGCAGCATAGAATAGCACCGCGAGCGAGCCTGACGAGACTAAGGACCCAGCGATCGGTGGAAAGCGCCCTCGTCAATTATCGCGATGCTGGGGGAAGAGGGGAGCCGTGGCGAGGGCGAGAATTGCTATTCCACGTCGTCAGACACAGAGCTTCGCTGGGGAAAAAAGGTGGCACTTACATATATTGTATACACGAAGCTTAGAGAATGTATTATGAGAGCATACGTGAAATGCTGCTGGCTGTTGCTTTATACAGGACATACGTTCAAGTCGGTCTCGATGCGTCGTATATGAAAGAATTCAAGTATACTCTAAAAAAAGAGCGAGTAAAAAGGGTGTCTTTTTGTCCCACAACAATAATCGTGATCTATATTGCGTTCCATCCTTGCGCTGTCGCCCCGCGCCCGGTACATTCCGGTCACGATCGACATGCCCACTGTCAGGGTTACATTGCATTCTCGATAGGAAAGTGGCCAGCGCCGAGTTTTCAAGAAAGGAAGCGTACGCAAGTCTGATGACGATTATTGTTGTGGGACGAAAAGATACCCTTTTTACTCGATATTTTTTTTTTTTGGAGTGTATGTATCCGCTGCTGGGTTGACTGATTCCACTTGGTCAGCGTTCCATCACATGACCTGAAATTTGAAATGCGGTCCTGTCGCGATTTAAGGCTGCGTAGTAGTTGAAGTTGTGAAGTGACATAACGAAGACGCCGACTATACAGCCGGAGCACGAACACCTCGTTGTGCGTGGTTTTGTGTCGTACGGGCTGCTTGCAAGTTACTCTATAAATGTTTTCTTGCACTCTCCCCCATAGTAACACTGATGGTTCAGTTACGGTTAGTCCCGCCACGGTGGTCTAGCGGCTGAGGTACTCGGCTTATGACCCGCAGGTCACGGGATCGAATCCCGGCTGCGGCGGCTGCATTTCCGATGGAGGCGAAAATGTTGTAGGCCCATGTGCTCATATTTGGGTGCACGTTAAGGAACCGCAGGTGGTCAAAATTTCCCGAGGCCTCCACTATGGTGTCTCTCATAATCATATGCTGGTTTTGGGACGTTAAACACCAAATATCAGTCAGTTGCAGCTACAAACTCCACCACCGACGTAATTATTCTAGCAAGTTCTATCACGGTACAGCAAAAAAAAAAGGCACAGTTTCGCCAAAAGGCCGAAGCAATAAATGTGATAGCAACATATTCGAATGTTTTACAAAGCAAGGCTAGCAATGTTTGGAGCAATATAACTCTAGTAAACATGCGCTTGCTAAGTAACCAAGTTTCCTGCGGCTCAGCCATGGCAGATGACCACACCGACGTTCATGCGTAGTGACGGCATTGATGAGAAGCGCCTCCCTTGGGCAGCACATGCTGGTACTAAGGACTATACGTCGTGTGTCGCCGCAGGTGGCAGTTAATTACGTGTAGAACGCATCTATATGTGGTGAGGCCCTCCCTCTGGTGTGCTTGGAATGATAATAATGCAAGACCCACATGGGGAAATAAATCACGTATTTAATGACGTGTATCAATTAAAGGCAGCAAATATAGTTTTCGATGGAAACCCTGGTGAATATAAATAATACAAAGTGACGCTGGCAGTCAACTCATTTAGAACCGATCTCACGTAACTCTACAAAACGCTGGTGTAAGAGGACACGGCCGATCTAGGTTCACTTTCGACACTGCTTTTTTTCTTTTTTTTTTAAGAGCGCAGCCCGTAGAATCTCCCGCCTGCTGGAGGGGAACAAGCCGCGGGCTGTTCGCTGCTGCGATAGCGCAGCAACCGTAAGCGCCCCCCCCCCCCCCACCCTTATTCGCTAATGAGATAAGCGCGCGCAAACGACCTGGGCTGGAAAGGCGATGTTCGCTCTGCAGAAAACAGAAAAAGGAAGCTAGCGCATCCTTCCCCGTATATATCTACATATATATATAAACGTTATCACGATAACATTTCACACAACCTCAGGTAGAGCTGCTAGCCCTCCGTGCTGCTTTCAAGTTTGTCATAGATCAGACACTTACTGCGTGGTCTGTTTCGCGGCAGCCGAAGCAGCCCGTTAAAGTCTACCCGTCGCCTTACGTCATCGCTCCCATGAGCAGCTCGTAGCGGAAATCAGGCAAGTCCACCATGAAGTTTTCCAAAAAGGGCACAAAATAAACTTCTAGTGGTTGCCTAGTTACTGTGGCATTCAAAAATATGACCAAGCGGTCGCAGCTGCCCGATCAGCTCATGATGGCATCAGCAAAGTCGCCATTCTCCTTTCAAGATTCGACTCCCTAAAAGAATATGGTATGTACCATCCCGCCGTTTAACGTTAGACTTGTGGCATTCACCGCCATCTACAAGTGCAGCGCAGCATACTTTGGACCGTGATCTCCGACTACGCATCCCACCCAGCGTATGAGAACTTGAATGTATCCTGCTGGCCCACCCTTGGCTTGGAGTGACCTTTCTAAATGTCTGCTCATTTGTGATGGGAATTGCTGATAGCCTGTCATGTGAAGTCTGCGGGTGCAGCAAAACAGTTTCGCACCTCTTCTTTGAGTCCACCCAATTCAACTCGGAAGGAGTGGCTCTATCAGTCGACGCTGGATAACCGTGCTCTTCCAGAGAACGAAATCTTAGGGCATTGGCGCATAACCGGTCTTCAACACAAGCCTCTCAGAGGGCGTTGTTTCGGTTCCTACTTGCAACCGGGCTGAGTGACAAAACGAATGCTTGCGCCAAATACTGATGTGTAGTACTCGGATAGCGCTGCAGTCAGGGGCGAAGCTCCTCTTAGTCTAAGCTCGTCACTGTTCACGCGTAACCGGGAGACGAGAAAAAATAAAAGCAATGGATGACCATTCTCGTCTCCTTTCCTGGGTGGTGTGAATGGTCATAAATAAATATATAAATGAATAATTATAAATAAAGCAAAAATAAAAAGCAACGCTTGTACTCTTAAGCACGAGCGCTGCTCCTACGCAAGTGGTGAGTGGCTTTCCCGCAGAAGTTTTGAACCCAAGATAGCGTGCCTTGGCGCAACTATGCTACCTAAAGGTAACACATACAGTAACTCTAGTGTATAGCAGTTGAGCGCGGCTCGCGCCAAGGAGAAGTCTTATTGATCTAACGCGCGGATGATGATCATCAGCAGCGAGAAGACCAGTGCGTTTGGCGTAACACAGGCGATACGATGTATAAAAATAGCAAGAATAGGAATCAAGCGTGAAATAAAAAGATTAAAGGACAGGGAAAGCAAAAATTAGGAAAGCAAGAAAGACAGAAATAGATGAAGAAAGATGAAGAAATAAATTCTGTTATAGAAAAAAAAGTGAGACGCAAAGTTGAAGAGGGAGAAACGAAAGTTACGGGAGGTGATAAAAAGAAAACCCAAAAGAAATGTAGAAGAAAGCTCCACACTTGTTCCAGGCTTGGCGCCCGTAGTGTTATCGGAAAGCTCCCGCTCTTTCCCTCTCTCCAATCGGGCGTGAATGCGCCTCTTAGTCCGAGTTAACTTCTCACTACGACATTAATGGTGCTGGCTGTGTGATGAAACGCAGGAAGGTGCATCAAAGCGCCACGAACTCCATTTTTGCCGAGACACGTCCAGCGGCCTTGG
Organism: Rhipicephalus microplus; assembly: GCF_013339725.1. Lineage (NCBI taxonomy): Eukaryota > Metazoa > Arthropoda > Arachnida > Ixodida > Ixodidae > Rhipicephalus > Rhipicephalus microplus. The sequence continues at coordinate 167,541,494 of NC_051171.1, read as the reverse complement.
CGAGCACAATGAAATGCGGCAACCTCGTTGCAATCAACTTTGTTTTCCACAACCCAACACCTCACATACACAACCGACGACGCGTCGTCAAATGTGCTATTTCGCGTCCGAGTGCTAGCGCTTTCGTGCTTGCGTTGGTGCAGCCTCCCCGCTCCCCGACTTTGCTAATCGCCCACTGCTCTACGGATGACGCAAGCGGCGCTCTGAAAAGAATTTCCTTGTCTAGACTCACCCGAGTGATTAAAAAGAAAGAAATGCCCGCAGTGTCACTCTGTTGAAAACCAAGCAGGTGGCGTGCGTTCCGAGAACGAAATTCCGTTGGGAGAACGCCATCTTCCATTCGCTGGGCACGTCCTCCGAGGCGCCGATTTGTTCGCCCACTGCGTTTGGCCCGCGGGTTATCGGGAAGAACGCAGTGATAGCCGCAAGAAACAAGTTTGCGAGCGGCCGTAGCGCAGCAGGCGATGCCACTTCTAGGTGCATGCCTGTTCTGCTATTATTTTTGTTCAACTCGAACAGAATACGAAAAAGGCCGACGACGTTACAGGCGTAAAGGCACATTTTCTTTCCATTTAGGAATCGGCTTTTTACGAGGCATACCTGCCCACACAGCCGCGATAATTGTTACAGCAAAGATGAAAAGTTCGTCATATTCTTGGGTTAACTCGACGCGCGCACGAACTCGTGCCGGTGTGCACGTCTTTATTGCATTTATTATTTATGTGCATATAGTGCGATCTTGCATAGCACGATTTCGCAGGAGTGAGTACATATACGAACTAAAAATTCAATGTTCAACTATAGTCCCTCTGGTGTTTTAATGAAGTTCATTGCATGTATGTACGAAAACCAGTTCACGCACTAAGAGCTATGCATATCAGGTTATCAGTGAACGAACTTTGTCAATCGTCCCACAGTTTCGTCATTACGCAACTCAGGACCATTCTAAATACCAATGATATCACGAAAAAAAAAAAGGAAAACCTAGAGCATCCAGTGGATTACTTCAAAGCTGCTATGTTAAGGTGGGCACTTTTTGAGGTAGTTTGAGCAGAAGAGTTGGTTAAAACAATAAGTACATCGATAAACACTTTCCTACAGGGAACCAGTGCTAGTATTTCCGCGGTCGCCCTTGCGGTCAAAGCTAGCATATCTCGCTGGCGTAATCCGCTTCGCACAGTTTCTCTCCGTTTTCCAGATCCTTCATGTGAATTTAGCCGACCGATTAAGTGACATCAAGTGAACCACACTGCACACAGTATTGCGGGCAGTACCCACAGTAGCCGAGTTATCGGCGCGCCACCTATCCAGCGCTGGTCTCCCATCATGAGCAATTTCATGCGGCAGGATGAGCGCCATATTCCTCAGCTGTAACTTATTTGCGTGAAATATTGGTAAAAAATGGCGATCGTAACGATCCCATATGAATCTGATCCGGCTTTGTTCTCAATAGACTCGAGCGCATTTATATCTCTTGCATGACATGATGGCTGCGAGATGAAGGCGTACCGAAGTGGAGGCCTGCGACAGCATTGTTTTTGTGGTAAGCTACAGCAATCGATCGTTAAAGCTGTCCTGTGTTTCAATCAGCGTTCTTGCTGGCATATTTCTTGTATCGACTGCAAACAGCTGTACTACCCAACTACCGCCGCTGACCTCATTACCGCACTCGTTCTACTCCCCCCCCCCCCCCTCTTTGCCCAACAATATAGCTTACAAGAGACCACAGCACGTGAACTGCTTCAGATTCTGTGTAACGAAAATTCATGGCAGGTGAATCGGTTATGTTGTCACCTTGCGCGAATAAGTTTCATTTTGCCGATAATTGGACTTGGAAAATGTTGCGTAAAAGCTTATGTAAAAAATATATCGTGGGAAAAACGACCACAAAAGAAAAGAACAGGACGGATGCTCCACTTTTGTATTTATTTTCTAGTCGCCTTGCTTTTTTACGTACTTTTTTTTATATAGAACGAAAAAGCCCAACAGTAAGCACTACTATAGTACTTGACAAAACATTCGTAGTATTTTTATGCGCACGTTTACTGAACCGTGTGGTAATTAAAATTGTTTGCCAGTGTGCTTTTGTTCACGTATATCATAAGTGTGTGTATCTAATTTTTTTGCCTCATCTAGGAGCGTAGGCAGACATTATTTTCTGGAGAGCCTGACTATGCCACTGGCCTCAGCCACCATCAGTGAGCTAGCAAGTGGTATTCGACATAGCTGCATTAGATTCAGGCCTTGTTCGACTTCATCGCGGAGGCTAGCCTGTGTGTTGTCCTGCATCCAAATCAGTCGGTGATCCAAGGGGAAAAGCAGTTTTTCAAAAGCAAGCGCGGCGCTCGCTTCAATTAATTTACAGCCTTTAAGTAAACCCCGAACATCGATCATGAAGCAATGTAAGTGTCACACTGATTGCGCCAGACTAGTCACCAAGATGCGAAACCTGATGCATGCTTCTACATTCTGGCTTTGAATTTTCGCCGTCGTTTTCGAAGTCACTTTTTTTTGTTTTATCTAACCCGGGAGTCACAGGTTCGACCCATGAAGCCCACCTTGCTGCTTTTTCTGACCAGAGTCATAGGTGACTCCCCCCCCCCCCCCTTCCTTTGTTTTTATAGACTCCGTTTCACAAGCTGTCCAATCATGGCTGTAGGGGCACAGCAAACACTCCCTGAAATATTTTTTAACAAGCCAGCTCTGTTTTGCAAGCTACACTACAGAAATTTCGAAAACAAACTCTGTTTCCATACCTTTATCTAGGCGTGGCCTCCGAGATTGCGGGCGCGCGGCGGGTTTCCCTTCAGCCGTCTTAATCGCACATCTAACCCGGCGGTCCCCCCAATCACTTCCCCTTTACCCCCTACCTGAGAGAGCTGGCAGGCATAGAGTTTCCTACTATACACTAGAGGGAACTCTGGCGCTAGTGTCTATGGGAGCTGCAACGCACGGCTCTTCATCGAGCATGGGAATGATGGGTAGTACACACATCTGTCTAATATTCGTACTTCTGGCCGGCTTTTGGCTCCGTGTGTGTTCGTGTGGCTTAGAGCTGTTTTCTCACGAAACAAGAATCGCAAATGGTCAGCGATTGCGCTCCACCACATTATTCTTTTAGACTTACCTTTTCAAATCGGGTCACAATGTTCAAAAGGGTTGAATCTTTCTTTCTAAACAAAACCAAAACAGCAATAAACGAAGTCGCAAGTACGATTCACCGCCCGCAAGTACGAAGACTAGGCAAATACGTGTACTCCCCATAATTCCCATGGTCGCTGAACGATCGCAGCGCCAGAGCCCCCTCTAGTTAATTTTAGGAAACTATGCTGACAGGATGCCCTGCTCGGCTGCTCGCCCTTGGAGGGTCAAAGAGCCCTCGTGGCCAGGGCGCGTGCCGCGGCGGAAGCCACAGGGGTGCCGGATTATAGGGATTCCTCCTAGAGTTTATACAAGGTAGAGCCTTAAGGCCGCCCCTATCTCTCTTACTTGTAAATAAATGTTTTTTCACCACCACCACCAATCGCACGGACAGTGCGTGTTACCAGAGGTGGGCGTGGCGCTCTTTTCTCCGCACCACGGCGCTTTTTCTTTCGGTTGAAAAGGCTGCCGCACTGTTGGTGAAGCTTTTATGTGGTGACAAAAAAAAATGGTTTTGCGCTTTTATATAACTTTGTGTTCGTTTGGAAATGTCGAGTCAAGGAGTACAAGAGGCAAAGTCAATGCTGAGGCGTTTTATTCAAAAATGGGGTTTTTATTTTGCTGCACATTGTCGCCGCCCACATTAAAGCAGTTAAAATTGCGATGCCTCTGCAAGGGATCCTGATGTGCTCGAAACTATACTTCGAAGTTAGCGGGCTGTATAGTAGGGGGGGGGGGGGGACCGGTGAAGAAGAAACAAAAATGGCAGCCCGATCCGCAAGCGAGGCCAGACGACTGCAGCGTTCTACGTCCATGGATCACTTTTTACACTCGATTGAATGGATTCTTCTTGCTCTCATTGAACTAGCGCTGCTTTTCATTGTAGCGCTGTTTCGAGAATTCTCGCAGACGCCCTAATGTGATGACAGCTGCTCCACGACGTGGGTTTTTTTTTTTTTTTTTTTTTTTTACAAGTGCTCTACACTTCTTAGGCTAACACGCCAGCCGTCCAGCCGCGCTCACAACTGATATTCCCTATATATGAGTAACGTTCAGTGGGACTTGCCAACGACAGGCAAAACGCTGTTCAGCGCGTGAGGGATAAATAAACAAAATCACAGCATATGCACAGAGTGAATGATTAGTGGGGTGAAGCATCCGTTCATCCATTCGTTCATCCGTGCATTCGTTCGTCCATGCATCCGTCGACTCCTATCACACTACAGCACGCATCCGACAGATGGAGGTTTCGCCCCGCTCGTCATATCATTCACTCCGTGGATATGCTGGCTACGCTGGATAGAGAGCGACGACCGACGAAGTAATACTATAAAAAGCTTCGTTCCTAAAAGCAATAAAACCACGTCGCGCTACGCATCGCAGCTGTGATTACGTCAGCGCGCCTGTAATAATTGTCTAAACAACGACCAATACAAATCAGGGGCCGTTCCACGAAAGGAACAAAACATGGCCCATTTATTTGCGTATTTAACCCTTGAGCGCAGAATGCGGCATACTGAATTAGCTTGTAGATTGGGTTATCTCTTATTATTAAATGTCTAGCGTTTTATAATCGCACCTACTCGCAAATCAGGCGACGGCGGCTTAGGAAGTGTCACCAATGGGGTCCCGGAATAAGGGCTCCACCCACTATGAAGCCTATAAAGGGCTGCACCTCTCGTCTTTTTGTTTAATAAATGTTTCCACTCACTCACTCCACTGCGCAAGCTGGCGTCTCGTGCCCAAGCTTCCTTTTCCCTATCTAATGTGCAAAAGGGCACGCATAAGTATTGCGTATTCCTGAAATAAACGCAAGAAATAAGACCTGACGTCACTTTCTCTAACAGGAAAAAACTACAGAATTAACATAGCATCAATGGTATAAACCATAGCCAGACGGCAACTTAATTATAAATCGCTACAATTGAATGAAACATTCACTTTGACTTACACTCCAAAATTTTCTCTCCTCTATGCACAATGCCAGCGACGCATGTACGCGAGGTAACCACGCGAACGCTGCAGCATGAGCGCGAAACGAAGAAATAACACCCGCTGGAGAGGAACGCTCGCCGAGCCAACCAAACTCGGCGCTCCGCATCAGCAACAGCCTTGCTCTCTTCTCGCAATGTGCCGACGCCGTAAAGTCTGGCGCAAAAGCCGCGCTCTCAAAGCGTACAACGCTTCGCACTCGCCCGCGAGACTTCCCCGGTTTCTCTTTCCAACTATATACGTGCCGTCGCGCCGCAGAAGCAGGAGACAGGGAGGAGGTACAGACTACGTCTAGACTGAACGTCACCGGCTCTGCGACGACCACGGGCTCGATACAGGTGCGCTTTGGTCGTATACGGTCGCCCATTCGCACTGTGAGTTTTACGGTGTTCAGTGGATATGTTGGGGAATATAAGAACGAACATCGAGATGTTTTGCTTTTTGGAGAACGTCGCACGCGTTCAGAGTTTTGTGTATCTGATATGAAACACCGCGCGTTACAGAGCAGCGACAATTCACACGTTTAGGGGCGAAACTCTTTATAACGACACCCATTCGTCCCTCGTAGCTGTTGTAGTATGTAACAAGTATAACATTTCGACCTCCAAGGTGGCGCCGGTAAGAAATTTCTTCTGTGCGTTGTTGAACAATAAAAAATAGTGCTCAATGTACATGCCAATTGCTGCTAATGGGGAATGAGAGACTGGAGCATTCGGCTTTAAGTTATCGCGCACGCTGCGATCCCCATTAGCAGTCATTGGCATGTACATTGAGCACTATCTGACAAGAAAGGGTTGCTGCGTTATACTCGCTGGGCGTAACCTCCTTAGTTCTAGAAAGGTTTAGCGAGCGTTGAGCTGCAGTGCCATGAATACAGTGAACTAGTATATACCATTAACTCGACGTGGGAAAGGTGGGAAGTAGACCCGAAGCGCAAGCCGTAAGAAAGTGTGCGTGTCACAGCGTGTGCCACCTCTCGTTTAGTCCTTGCAATGTCCGCTGGATGGCGGTGCTTCTATATGAGGAATATGAAGATGCGAGATGGTGGTACTTGGAGTGTTGAATAGATGGACGTATGGACACACAGACAGATGCATGGATGGACGCATGAACGGACGCAGGGGCGGATGCATGGACGAAAGCAGGGACGGACGCACGAACAGACGCATGTACGGACGAGCGGATGGACGCATGGACGGTCACACAGACGGACGCATGGACGGACGGAAGCAAGAACGAATGGACGGATGAAGGCTTCGCCCCACTCTCCATCATTCAGTCCGTGGATATGCTACCAATTTTTTTATTCTTCAGTAGTCTGCCTCGACGAATACTTGGTTTACTGAAAAATGCCGTTCGGACGCATGTGCGACCCTCTGATTTGGAAGCAGTCGAGATTATTGTAAATGAACACGATACTGATATTGCCATTGCGCTACCGAAACATAATCGAAAGACACATGACGAAAAAAAGGGACGATGATAACCGTGAGCACTTTCACTGGAAAAACGTGGGTGGTAAATGTAGGTTGGCTAATCGTAGCTTTTCACAATATTCCGGTAAAATTACTTATTACAATAATAAGTGGCATGGTCACGGCACGCAATTATCTAGAGTGTAAGTGATGTTAGGTTGACCACCTGATAAATATCGGTACGCGATGAAATAGTAATACGATCTCTAACGGTAGCACGGCAATGTAATTCAACGACGATAATTAGCCCAGTTTTCACCCATATACGCGTCTCCAGAAAGGGGGAATGCTAGAACGCTTCTGTCACAGACAAAATGATACTTTCGTGCAATTATCTATACAAGAAAAAATTTGCAGTTGCCATGCTTTTATTCGTACATTGGATCAAAAATAATAGCAGTAACAGAAAAAAATACTTGCCTTCAGTGCAGCCAGAAGATTTGTAGGTGATTTTCGCTTGCACGCGAGAAAAAAAACATACGCACGCTGAAATTCCGCACGCCCTGCACTCTGCTGTGGTCTCCGCCGGTCGAGGAAGCCACATTAAACGCGCCCTCTAGCAGCGCCGGGCGCGTGAGGCGAGATTCGCTGGTTTCGCTGGGGAGCGCGGCGATTGGGACGGCCGGAAAGAACCACGCCACGTGCCCGCAATCTCGGAGGCCATAATCTAGGATTGACGCGGCTAGATACCTAAGTAAGCTGGCGTGGAACACGACACTCCAGAAGTGGCAGTCATCACAGTTCGCACATCATCGACAGTATTCTCTCGGCCCAACTCTACGACTGCGGCTACTCTTTGGTCTTTCCAGAGAGGAAGGTACGGTGTTGTGTCGTCTGCGCCTGGGCGTATCCTTCACCAATGCCTACTCATTTAAGACTGGGATGGCCGACACCGCGGAGTGCAACGAGTGCGCCCTCTATGAGACTATCGAACACGTCCTATGTTACTGCCCGGCATGCACAAACGCGAGGCTTCATCTGCGCAGTGTTCTGAATCAACTGGACAGAAGTGATTTCACTGTCGTGAAAGTATTGGGACTATGACCCTGCCCATCCCAATTTCCAAAGGCAACGAAAGCGCTGTTACGTTTTCTCAAAGACACCGGCCTGTTTCACCGTTTGTGATGTGAAACGTGAAACTTACGCGTTGGTCCAGCCAGTGACTCTTTTCTCCTCCTCTATGCCTTTCTTTCCCCTCTCCCCTTCTCTAGTGCTGGGTAGCCTATACCAGGGCTCAGCCCTGGGTAACCTCCTCGCCTTTCTCCTTATTTTTCTCTCTTTCTTGTTAGGATTGACTTTTTCAAAGCATGCGGCGTGTTCTTATCATTAGTGAAATTAAAAGAGAAAGGTCACTTGGACGCATCTCTGAGGAGACTTGCTGCGAGGTCGTGTTGCACCTCCATTCGGAAACATGGCGTCGCACGAGTTGGTTGCGTCTGTGCAAGATGCGTCTCAAGCTGTGCGACCAGTGAGCCATGGCATCCTTCCAACGAGCGTGATTTTTCGAAGCTGGCGAAGCAGATGGCTTCGAACATTCTTGAAGGGCTTCGCGTCGAGTGCGAGAAGTGTGCAGGTGTGGATTCACGTATCACGAGGACCGCTAAAGTGACCCAGCTGAGCAAGCGAACGCTGTACTGTATCGGTGGAAAAGAGAGAAGGAGGACGCCGGCTAATTCCTACCACCGAAGAAGCGTTTTTGTAGAAAAGCCGTGATCGGGCAAAAAACCTGGACAATTTTGACCTCAGTGTTTTGCGAAGAGTAGTGCGTAGCTTTTTCAGAAAGGCGAAATTCTAACTATCGCCAAACTGGGGCCGCGTTTCAAAGAAGACGACACGCTACCAACAACGACGATGATGCAGAGGATGGTGGAAAAGCTTGGCTTCAAGGACAAGAAACGATCTCGGAAGAGAACGAAACAGTGAGCAGTTCAGACACGGGAACTCTTGTAATGGGTTCACATCAATCATTACATTTGTGCGTACAGGTCAGGATCATTGGATACTGTAGTAGTGAGGGTAGACAAATAGAAAACACAGAACTCTCTGCGATTATGGCAAGGAATCGAAGAACTGACTGCCGAGAAGTGAAAATAAAACTTCTGATGGATTTATTCAACCATTTGTTCGTCAATGGACTCAGTGACGGAAGTAAATATTCTTATACACGTTGCAAAAACAATTACGAAAAACTCAAACATGACAACAACTCACAGAAACCGATGACGATAACAATAGATATAAATAGAAATGGTGGGCCAAGTTTCATTTGAACGCTGATCCTCCCATCTAAAAATAATCAAAACAGATCAAAGCACTGACGACTTTCTTGTAGAGATCAGTGGATCAAAAAGGTACCAATCGCCATCTGATCCAAAAATTAAAAGATTAAAAGAGTAAACCTACTTCTACAGAGATGGGGCCACCTGCCAACTTAACGGACACGACATGCTCGTAGAAACACACTTATGAAGTAATTGATTGATTGATATGTGGGGTTTAATGTCCCAAATCACCATATGATTATGAGAGACGCCGTAGTGGAGGGCTCCGGAAATTTATGCCACCCGTGGTTCTTAAACGCGTACCCAAATATGCGCACACTGGCCTACAGCATTTTCGCCTCCCTCTGAAATGCAGCCGCCACAGCCGGGATTAGACCACGTGACCTGCGGGTCGGCAGCCGAGTTCCTTAGTCACTAGAGTGACTAGACCATAGAGTTCCCTAAAATAACTAGAGGGGACTGTGTCACTGCGATCGTTCAGCGACCATGGGAACGATGGGTAGAACACATTGCCTAGTATTCGTACTTGCGGGCGGCGAATCATACTTGCGGCTTCGTTTAGTGCAGGGTTTTGGTTTAGTTTTAAAAGAAAGATTCAACCCTTTTGAACTTCGCGCCCTGATTTGGAAACGTAAGTCTAAAAGAATAATGTGGTGGAGCGCAATCACTGAACATTTGCAGATTTTTGTTTCGTGAGAAAACTGGCTCTAAGCCACATGAACACACACGGAGCCAAAAGCAGGCCAGAAGTACGAAGCTTAGACAAATGTGTGTACTACCCATAATTTTCATACTCGCTGGAGCGCCATGCTTTGCAGCTCTCATAGACACTAGCGCCAGAGTTCCCTCTAGTGTATACCGGGAAACTATGGACTAGACCACCACGGCGGGGCCACTTGTGAAGTGCGCTCTGTCATGATTGGATGAGAGCGCCCGTACCTTCCACAACGCTGTCAACAGCTTGTGAAACTAACTATAGATGCGAAACAGCTTATGAAGGAGGCCTGTTCTCTACCACGCTGAACCACTTTTTTTTTTTTTAATAAATGTCTCTCTCTATCGCGCCGTAGCCGCTGCAAGTACTCGGAACGCGCACTAGGTATAGCTCTGCGGTCGAGCGCTGGTTCCGCTCAACTCTGGCGCGTTTTTTGGTATGAATGTAATGCGGACTGCAAGCGCGGCGGTTTATATATATATATATATATATATATATATATATATATATATATATATATATATATATATATATATATATATATATATATATATATATATATAATAAGGGAGAGAAGTGTATACCTAAGGGCTCGTATTTCCGTGTTTTAACACAATATTAATGAGATATAACAGAAAGTAATGTCAAGGAATGTACAGGGGAAGTTATTAGAACCAATGGAATGTTAATAAGTAGAAAGAAGAAAGAAAAGTGGATGAAAAAATTACCAGCTGTGAGCAGGAATCGAACCTACGACCTTCGAATAACGCGTTCGAATAACACAGCATATATATGCTGTGTTGTAAATTTGTTATTGAGCGAAACGTTACGGAGCGGTGCTAAAGAAATGTACAAATGCAGGCACAGTCGCATGATAAACAACCGCATATGTTTCACATAACCAGTTGTGTACGGTTGCGTAACGATGCCAATAGCAACACGGGTATTATCAAAACTAGAAACGGTAAGCTGATATGAAGCACTGCTGCTGGCGGGGACGGTAGCACTCGCCACTGCTATATAAATCAAGTTCAGCGGAAGGGGCCTAACTGCAATTGACGTTCGTGACGGCAATGTAATAGGAGATATCTAATATATATATATATATTATTGGATAGACAGCACGGTCACCACAATGTATACGCCTGATGGACCTTAGGGTCTACTTGAAAAGTACCGAGACCTGGCGTGGCTCTGTGGTAGAATACTTCATCGCCACGCATAATGCTGGGATTTGATTCTTGCTGGGACCCTGACATTTATTCTTTGCATTCATTGAGTTAACGCTGCCAGCTTTTTATTAACCCTTACGCGTTAAAATTACCGATCTCTGTTCTCGCTCTTCATACGTAGATACAAACTCCATCACCTGCAGTGCCACACACCCGCCTACCTGCGGCACGTAGCCGCCCGCGGGTATGTGCCGCAGGCTTGGCTGAAAGGGTTTGATGACTTACGTACGCAGTAGGATTGTGACATCATTGATGTCATCAGTCACCAGCGAGTCATAATCGCGAAACAATTTCACCGCCCCTCCCCGCTTTTACAAATTTTGGTTTACATCGAGTCAAGGCGGTAATCCCGAGAGCACCCAGACGTAGGCTGATAGATAGATAGATAGATAGATAGATAGATAGATAGATAGATAGATAGATAGATAGATAGATAGATAGATAGATAGATAGATAGATAGATAGATAGATAGATAGATAGATAGATAGATAGATAGATAGATAGATAGATAGATAGATAGATAGATAGATAGATAGATAGATTAAGCAAATAAGCACAATAAAAGCATTTACTCTTATATCTCTCTCACACACAGAGTAGTACTACGAATGAAATGAAGATATGATAGGTAGGTAAAAACACTTATTAAAGTCAACGGATCAGCAGACGTTGTCGCTTGAAGTTGATTATGTAGGAAGCGCAAGCAGGAACGTTTTCGGTAATGAATAAATAGCACCTCTTTACAGAACTCCAAGTCGACCAATGGCTGCTTTACATTCAACGCAGGGTTTTCGTTACGGGGAGATGTGTGCAATGTGTTTTTTTTTTTCACAGGCGGCATTCCCTGCGTGCCATGCGCTCTCGATATCGCAGGCTAGGAGCCTTCAAAAACGGTTAATAATCTTTCATAATAAGCGTTTTTTTAGTTTCTTGAAAATCAGTGAGCCATAATCTGTCACGTCCAACAAGTTCTTATTTTTGTAAACAACCATACTCAAGCTAATTATTATTCATTCAAATGTATCTTTAGGTGCGGCAAGGTATTTCCGCCTCAACGTAAAGTTCGTGCGCAAAGACGACAGGGGCCTGAATGTCAGTGAATTTCACAAAAGTTCTGCACTCTGTAAAACAAAAAAAAACACACAAAAAATGTGGCTAATTCCTCTGCCTAGGAATTCGTAAAACACGATAGTTAGACAAGTCTTCACAGAGGTAGTTGAACTTTAATTGTGCATTGTTTCACCACAAGGTCAAAGAACTTTTATTGTGCATTGTTTCACTACAAGGTCAAAGAAATCAATGCTACAGCAACACATTGCATAGTCATGCGAGGAACTGCAGCCCACAGATCAAGCAATAAGCACGCACAAAGTGAGCATACAAAGGACGAGCGCGGGCTGACAACGCCCACAGCTCGGCACCGAAAGCGCGCTATATAGGTAGTATTCACCTACGAGCAACCCTGTGCTCTCGTAGCCTTCGCCTCAGCATATCCACACAGCATGTGGGTAATGCGGGTAAAGCTGCGCTTCGATCCCGCTTGCGGCTTGAATGTTCATCGAGACTGAATGTCCAACAAGATGGAATCTCCGATAGTGGACATTCGGGATTGTGGGACATACAGCCTCTTTGGACATTCAGGCGCGGTTAGACATTCCGTCTCGTTAGACACTCAGTCACTATGAAGTCACGTGACCTATTTAACATTTCATCTCGGTCGGAAAACGAGTTTTTCCAGTCGCTGGAACCGAAATGTTCTGGCTCGCTCGTAGTTGTTTCGGCCTGCAAGGTTCTGGCTTGTGAAACCCAAGAATTTTATTTAAAACAAAAATTTACTCCGAAACTTTTTTGACCAACATTATTTAAAAGGAATTGGGATGTTGATGTCGAGATGTTGGTGGGATGTGAACCCACAACTTTCCAATTACGTGTCTGATGTTCTAATGAAGCTTCGACGGAAGGCGCTCCCGGGTGCACTTGGTTGGCCATTTATTTGAGTTCGATCCCTGGGTGTGATAGCCAGCCGAACTCGTAGCCGTAACCATAAGGCTGTGGGCTGGGATCCTACCGACGAAATAGGTTCTTTTTCATCCGCTTGAATTATTTCAAAATAGATTACAATGATTAGACTTGAGTGTAGTGACAACGCCACATGCGTTTGATTTTCCCGATTTCCGCAATGTCAGATATCAGTGTTTTTGGGAAGAAGCACAGCACCCACTACGCCATTATTCGTCTATAAGCGGATAGGTGACGTGCCCGCTACCCACCTGTATGATATATTATGTGCACCTTGTTGACGCTGCGTTTAGGTGATGACGATGTAAAATTATGCCCGAGCGTTTCGCAGAGGCTGTAAATATCGTGCTTGTCGCTCAAATAGTATTGTGTGATGACTGGTTATTATTTTCCGCCATGGTATATTACATAGGTTAACGTGATTCCCTGATTACACGACGTTGTAATCGATATTTTTGCATATAATTCTGAAAGACCATGGTCGAATACTGCATGAAAAAAAAAAACAGGTTTAATATCCATTCAGTTCTGTTTCAAATGCATTTGTCGGGTCAACGCTGTCGTTGACAGCTTTTTCTTAAGGCGAGATTGCAAAAATTACGATTGTCCGTTATAACTGTCCCCCGATAGGTATAAACTGTCAATTGCCTGCGGTACATACCTACTTGCTTGGGGCACATATATACCCGTTGTATACGGGTGTGTACCACACGTTTCTGGTGGAAAGGATTTGACGACATACGCGACGGAATCGTAACGTTATCAATGTCATGACCAGCAAGTCATTTTCGTCAAACCATCTTACCCACTTCTCATGCATACTTATTTTGTTTTACCACAAGTTAATGGGGTGATCTCGCCAGTACACAGACGTAGACGGCTAGATAGATAGCTAGGTACATGCTAGGCGTGCCTGCAGCACACAGATAAGGGAATGGAATAAGTTATTCAATATATATAAAGTTTTAAAAAAGCAAAACTAAAAAAAACTAAAAAAATGAATTAATGGGGAATGCAAAGGAGTGAATAAGGAAAGAAGAGTACGACGCCTGAAGCTATAAAATATTTCCAAAACGCACACCAAATGTGCTCTTGCGTTGCGTTAGCTTTATCTGATGAATGAGTTGTCTTACAAATGTCGAACTAAGGCGCATTTTTCCGTATCGCTGGAGTGCTTTTAAATTGGATATTACTTCTCTGTTGCGACGCCTACTCAAAAAATTTGGCATCACATACCATACGCAGCACGGCACCAAGGCCGAAATTCTAAGACTGGTACGCGAGCAAGTATACGTGCCCCCATTATTTCGCAAGATGCACCCCCAACACTATATGGGACGGCGTAAAGCCAGGGCACAACGCATTACGTAAAGCTACTCCAGTGATACGGAAGGTGTTTTAAAAGAAGTTTCGTGGTGGTACTTAGCAGCCATCGCGACAAATACATCTCGAGCTTCACTGTGAACACAGCACATGCCGAAGAGGAAGCGGCCCTCACACAGATCAAGGCCACGTACGTGATTAGCGATTCCCAAGTTTGCCAACGGGTGCATCTCGCAAGAGGCGTTTCACATACTCCAGCGACATCCCATACACCCAGGAGAGGTCGACTTCGACACGAAGGCATCTGCCATGGATACCGGCACACAACGGACTGAGTAGATTGATGACCTCTGAATCATTATTCGCCATGTTTCTCAAGATACGTGCGCACGAGTATTGTTCGCTTCAGCGTGAGGGTCGGCCGATTGCGACCGCACCAAAAAAAACTTGACCAAAGATGAGGTTACCATGCGCAAAACGTTAACAGGAAGCGATAATTCAAACAATAAATCCGCTCTTGTGTCAGGCACGTCTAATTCTTGACTCGGCAAGCTCCGGTGAGAACAGTGGGTCACGTTCTGCATTCCGATAGTTTTGACCGTCGTACACAAGAACGGCTCACCGCCGCCTCTCGTATTAAGAGCCGTTGACGCTGATGCTCTCGTCTTGGAATTATAGGCTTCCTTCGGTGAGGCACACAACGGCACAGTGCGGAAGGAGAAGAGTGATGCTGTGGAAGTGGTCACGAGCTTTGAAAATGACCACTTTCAACGTCCGTTGATTGATTTGTGGGGTTTAACGTCCCAAAACCACCATATGATTACGAGAGACGCCGTAGTGGAGGACTCCGGAAATTTCGACCACCTGGGGTTCTTTAACGTGCGCCCAAATCTGAGCACACGGGCCTACATTTCCGCCTCCATCGGAAATGCAGCCGCCGCAGCCGGGATTTGAACCCGCGACCTGCGGGTCAGCAGCCGAGTACCTTAGCCACTAGACCACCGCGGCGGGGCCGCTTTCAACGTCCAGGGATACCAACTCGCAACCGTGACGACAACTCTCACTGTAGGCTTCTGGCACATTGCATCATCTTTGAAGTGCAACAGCTGCATAAAAATGCACACTGTTAACTCCAGCCGGCTATCAATAACGCGGTCATACCAGTGGTGATGCAGACGACACGAGACGTGGGCGTGCCCTCCTAGTACCTCAACCACCCCACAAAAGCGTGTGACTTCCGCCCCACTTTTCGGTCTGCAGCTCGTCTCAGCTCTCCTTCCTCAATGAGCGGACCCAACACGCGCTCGTCGTCGCGTGACAAAACGCGCTGAATCTGCGGAGATCTGAGAAACGCCAAATGGTATACGGTGTATATGAAGGGCTTGTCGTTAGCGCTATTTGCTGCTTGCGCACTGTGGCGTACTGGTTAGCGCTGCTGTTCGAGAGGTCGCTGGTCGGACGCCCCGCGTCAGAGCTGTTCGCACTTTTGTTTTTGCAATCTGTAGTATATATTTTATAACGTCATATTCGTGACGGATAAACGTCAGCGTAGCCGTGGTGAACACGGGCATTAAACACTTTCACGTAAAAAAAAACACACCCTGCATTTGCGAGTGATCTGCAGAAAAATTGTATTTTCTCTGTAACTGTAACAGCTTAAATCTCGCACTTGGTTCTCTAGACCAAGTCAATTAAACGCAGCAACAGATAGAACACACTTTAACAAACTTTATTGCAATAGAAATTTCGGCGTCGACGGCATTGTTGATGCAAAGAATAATGCCAGCGATGCAGGTGGCCTGAGTTCGGGCCAGAATCTAACCCAGACCCGATTCGTGGAAGTCTATATCATGCTAGTGCTTGGAACTTGGAAAAATTATCTGTACCGACATCATGTAGTGGGAAGAACCGCGTTCATACATCTAATGCTGCCAGGCAGAAACGTGTACACTGGCGCTAGCTGTAACATCATTTGGATTGTGTAACGAGTGTGTGGCTTATAAGCATACCCGTTATTAAGCATTCAGAAATGATTGATAATCACGATAAGCTACAACATAAAGAATGTGTAGGTGCGTGTATCGCCTCGCGGACACGTAATCAATGCTTCACTAATTAGAAAAAGGAAAGGCATAGCGGGCATAGTAATTGCCATAAGCATTCTGGGAATTTGCAGTAGCTTCTCTTACGGCGTGGTTGAGGTGTCTATCGAAGAGCAAAGCTAATGAGAAAACGACGCGAACGTGGCCCGATTGCATGCCGCTCTTGAAGGCGAACCTCAAACATGCTCAAAGTTTTCGTCAGCCCTGTTTAAAGTTGGAATGTATGAGCAGATCTCCCAACTTGAACTTTTGCAGACGCAGCCTACTGCGATATGGAGTGCTTTGTGTGATACAGACAAAGACGTTTACAGATAAAAAAAGCTCGAAAAGGGGTGCTTTTTGAGGCACTTTCCATAAGTCGAAATGGGCGTCGAAGTTTTGTTGGAACTGAATTCACTGCCGGCGGCTACTGAACAGGATCTGCGCAGAAGTGGCCCTCGTCACTGGAATTCTAATCGAAGTTCTTGTTCCGATTGAAGCTTGTCCCGTTTCTCATGTTAAGAGCGTATGAATAGTACTTTCACGACTTGTGCGAGGATGACTTTATCTTTGGCACTGCCGACCCGGTCTTTCTAGTCGCCGATGGAGTTACAAGGCCGTGCGAAACAAAAGCAAAAGAAACGCAGATATGAGAGGCTGAAATGATGCAAGCGCATTTAATATGGACATACGGAACATGCAGATGGGATGCATTTCGCGTTAAGACTATAGATAAGGATACATTGAACTCTGCTTTCTGAAACAACGCAGCGTCGTTACGGAAAGTAGAAAACAAAAGCTTGGCTTTTCTCTTACGTGACTTGCTTACCACACCTGTGAATGTGAAGAACAAAACACTTATTTTCTTTTACAAGCTTTTCAAGGCCCATTATATCGAAAAGCAAGAAAAAAATTAGCCCCGTATCGGCATGTTACATCGCAAATGTCGTCGAAAGACGATAGTCTTGCGTCTGGAGAAAGTGAAAAAAAAAACGTTTATTTGATGTCCTGCGCAAAAAAAAAATCAGCGAATGGTATTCTGGGGGCGCTGCGTTAGAGTGAGTGCCTCGAGCGTGCAGCGGAAGCGAACGAGCGCATCAAGTCACGTCACACGTGAGACATGAGCGCTATCTGGTGGTTATCCTGGAAAACGGGGTGCGCGCCGTGCTCGCCCGTCTCAGAGGTGATAAGGTGTAGAACACAAGGCGACGGTAGATGCCACCACCGTGTCACCTTAGCAAAGCTTTGGAAACACTTGCCTTTTTGAGCATCGTGTTGCATTGTCAGCGCAGCGTTACAAAGGCTACGATCCTCAAAATTACATATGTATGCCTTTTCTAGTAAAAAATACACATACATAATATTGACGTGTTGATATGGTGCCTCAGATATGCTCAATAATTGCTTTTAATTGACAATCGCACTAGTATGAGCACTGAACCTTGAGCAATATTGGTGGGCGCTGCGGATGGGGTCGGCCATTTGGAGTATCGTTTGGTCACTTTAGTGCCGTTTAGCGTACCGTTAAGAGTGGACAACCAGACAAATGTACAGACAGAGACATAGACCAAAAATTTGGCGTCGAAGGTTCCCAAGAAAGACTATCGCATTTAAAAAAGCAAGTGGAGGCCTAAGGGAGGAACACGACTAGGCAGTCATTCAGACGAAGGTTTAATGTCTCACGCTTCAAGTTCAAGGACTTGGCAGCCTTGCGCTTTTTAAACATGGCATGTTTAAAAGCCGGCCCAGTTGTTTATGTTCTCAGTGAACTACTTTCTCACGCGGAATTGGTCGAACCATACATTCGTGGCAAACACCACGAAAGTAGGAGTAGTTAGTCGGCGGGGTGTCGAGTGGATTAGGTCTGTGCACGCACCTTTAGGAACAATACGCCGGTTTGAACAGGTTCACTCCCGTTGAGTAACGCTTCGCAGGAAATAGAAACGGATAAGAGTTGTCCGAAAACTGGTTCGACCCTACCGCTGCAGTGTGCTGCTGACATAAATATGATAACGTGAGACACTCCAGACAGGCCTCCTCAAGTGACTGCACACGTATGTTCACCAGTGCTCGTATTCTGGACTTTTTATTTCCGTTTCCAATCGTATGCTGTACCGAGCACACGGCGTGCACAGCAACTTGAAGCCCAGCTTGCTCGTGGTTTCCAGTCGGAAGAATGGAAACCACTATTGATATCTAGGCTTGTCTGTTCTGCATTATTTGTCCGTTGTTCAGCACAGCACATGCAAGGTACCCACTATAAGCCATGACGATGAAGAATAAGCGCGTTAGCACATGCAAAGTACTGCATGATGATGACTCTGATCACGGCACAGCACATGCAGGATGCAACGTATACACCATGAAGATGAAGATGAGGATTAAGCGCGTTAGCAAATACAAGCTACGATGACGATGACGCTGCCATCACGTCACACCACATGCAAGGTACCCACTATGAAGCCTGACGACGAAGAATAAGCGCGTTAGAATATGCAAGGTACCCAACGACGATGACGCAGCACTGTATCCAAGCTACCCACTACAAGCCACGGCAATGACGATGAAGAATAAGCGCGTCAGCACATGCAAGGTGCCCGACGACGATGGCGCTGTCACCAGGGCGCATACATGTAAGGTACCCGCTGACGATTATGCTGATGACCATAAGAAATAAGCGAGTTCCAGACCACACATTTTCTTTCTGCCATAGATGAAAGCGATTATGGAAACGCTCCCACCCGCTAAATGTAAAGCGGCAACGCCGACAAGCCGCTGCTCCGGAGGCGAGAGCGCGGTGGCTCAACATCTACGCAGACAGCGAGCTACCACCGTTGACTTTTGCAGCCACCACGAGCATCTATGGCTACTAGAGTTTGTTCAATCCATAATCCCGAACGTTAGTCATCGGACGGAGATATATCAAAGCATCAGCCAGGGTGCGTTCACGTTAAGCGGTGCCATAGCTGTCAAACATTTAAGAGCATTGTGCAAGCTCACTTGTACCAATATAAAGCGAAGCCTCAAATACCTCTGTAAAATTGAATTTCTCCCCGCCGCGGGGGTCTGGTGGCTAAGGTACTCGGCTGCGGACCAGCAGGTCGCGGGATCTAATCCCGGCTGCGGCGGCTGCATATCCGATGGAGGCGGAAATTCTGTAGGCCCGTGTGCTTGGATTTGGCTGCACGTTAAAGAAGCCAAGATGGTGAAAATTTTCGGAGCCTTCCACTACGGCGTCTCTCATAATCATATGGTGGTTTTGGAACGTTGAACCCCACATATAAATCAATCAGTCAAGATGGAATTTCACTTTCTTGTGATACTTAATTCTATGATGAAGGCATCAACCATGTTTTTTACGTAATCATAGACGAGATGACAGCTGGTCTTTCTTTACATTTACATTATGACATCTGGTATACTTTCCTTAGCATGATTGTCTGTTAGATGTCGTTAATGCTGGTCATATATATAGTGTAACTGACGACTTGACCCTTTTAACATTACCGAGTCACGTGGCAAACGTTTGTGCACTTAGACGTGTCCATCACTTAACTCTGCCTGTCCCGCATCTCTTTTTGTAGCTACTTACCATACCGAGAACGAGTGGAACCATAGAAATTTATTCGGAAGTTCAAAAAGTGGTATTGCCCCGCCCGGTCCTACAGGAATGTTAGAGAAAAAGAAACGTCGAATATTGACTGAAGAATAAAATGTTGTGAAAATGATGGTCTCTACAGCCTATTCACCAACGGAGCCATTTACACAAATTCACGCAGTGAATCAAATGTGACGCCGATATGAAGAGAAGCACTGCGTGCGCAGCACTCGTCAGCTATAGGCATCGTTTGGCATGATCTTAAATAAGTATGTCTTTCATATTTCCTAGAGTGTTGGTACAGACAACTTAAAAACACTGAAGATTACCAGCCGACCAGATGGTACTACAGGACCGGCGCTGAGCGTCATGACAGCCATGCTTCGCACACTTCCGAATTTCAATTCCGCTTATTTATTTAAAATATTCAAACAGCTCGTTTCATATGTTCGTTAAAGACTCTGCTTACAGGCATCGCTACTTGTTAATCGCACTTCCTGTCACCCATATAGCTCCGAGGGCAAACGCTTCTGGCAGACGCACAAGATGGCACGAACCCAAGAACCTACGTCGCATGAACTACGGGAGGCTGCCGACGTGAGCGGAATTTAATGCAATATGGAGATATGCGAGAATTCTGGAATCGGGAGCCACGGAGACACGAATACATACCAAAGGTTTTTCCGCATTAATTTAGCGAGCGGGCCAGGAAGACAATGCGCCATCATCGATGTAGTACATACATACACACGAAGCTTAAATGACCAAGTCACTGCCGCAAACGACAAAGCTACATCGTAATCAGTTGGTAATTATGTACAGGAGGTTAAATTACGTTATTCAAACTAATTAACATGCCATTGTGCCCAGACGTGGTGGTTATGGCACTCTATTGCTAACCCGAACGTCGTAGGATCGAATCCCGGAGGCTGCATTTTCGATGGAGGCGTAAACATTTAAGTGCACGTTAAACATTCCTTTTCCGGAGCCCTCCACAACGGCGTCTCTCAATCATATCGTGGTTTTGGGACGTTAAACTCTAGATACTATTATTGACATACCACCATTATCTACAAAGGAGAAAATGCAGGCCTGCACGAATCGCGTTATTGCTTGTTTTATCCATGCAATTTGCCAGCGAAAACAAGACGGCCAATTGGACGCTGGTTTGCTTGTTTCGCTTAATTTCTGTCTCTATAATTGCGGACCTTTCACATGCGCGACAAATGAACGCCAGAGTGACAGCTGAATCGAGCATTTCGTTAATCAGCGTCTCATGCGCGCGTACGTGAGGTATACAGTACGCAAATCAGGGCCAGTCTATCCTCTAACAGCAACTCCTATCGCTTCATAGAGCAAGCTGGAGTGCATGCAGAGAGCTTGCTCTGTTCACTAACAAAAAAAGGAGTTCAATAGAACTGTGAAATAAAATATTCACTCTATGTACACAAGGGTAGCGACGTGGTACTTGTGCAGAAGTGTGTGAGGACAAGGACTTGAGTAGCACAAGTGAAGTCAACTGGCCTTTTTCCAAGCCGGAGCATCACGTAGTAATTATTAGGCCGGGCCTCACGAAAGCTTCGTGCCTTGGACGTAATGGGCTTTAATGTTCAGTGAATTCAAAGGAAAGTAACTCAAGCTGCTTCCTATAAAACTCCAGGAATGTACGTCAAAGAACGAAGGATGTTTGAAGGGAACTACAACGATGCAGCATCACGACCGTTTCAATATGCGTGCACTCAGCGGCACAGGTTATACTAGGTCAAGTTATAAGCCTCGCGAGTCAAGAAGCTTCGCGAGATTAGGCGAGAAGCGACGATCCCTTAGTAACAGCTGATGAGGCCGCGGGCGTTGTCACTAATGGTACAAACGGTATCGCGTGATCACAGATATTGTCGCAAGACGTCATCAACAAGTTACGGATTACCAAAATTGGCGACGTCATTGTGAGGTCACATATTTTAACGAAAGCGTACATGGCAACTACTCATTTTTGCGTGTACTCTCGATGTCGTGTGACGCCAAACGACATCGTCGTTTGATCCAGGTTGAACCGACCCCAAAATTATACTGCAACAAGGAATGATACGCAGAATTGTTCAGGGCAACATAAGGCGGGGAAGTCTACTCAAGTGTATGACTGCCTGACGAGGTCTTAAACGCTTTCGCGTTGACTCACCTTACCGTTACCTAAAGGAACTGTCAAAAGTGCTTGAATTTCTTGCGACAGTTTGCTGTGTTACATGAGGAGAGAGGAACAAGATCACCTATAGGCAACCAACCGGGGCAAGCTTAGAGGTTTTTCTCATGCATTGTGCGTCGCTGCTTATCCCGAGGGCGCTGATTCGGTTGCGGACTGTGGCGACCGCTTGTGCAAAGTGCAAGAAGACCCCGTGCTTCGGTTTCGGTGCACGCTGTAACGAACTCCAGATGGAAAAAAAGTTAATAGGCAGCCCGCACTATACAGCATACCTCGTATCGTGATTTGGGCAAGTAAATCACAATAATAATTAATATTGAAGACAAAAACTATATGCTTGGTCTATTTTTAGATCTAAAGAAGGCATTTGATTCTATAGATCACAAAATTTTGTTAGAGAAGTTAGAGAAGTGCGGAATTAGGGGTGTTGCAAGTTGGTTGCTGGTAAGCTATTTAAGTAATCGTCAACAGTTCGTACGTATGCAGGATGTTTCGTCTAGTTATCTAACGCTTGAACGAGGCGTCCCTCAGGGCTCTAAACTAGGTCCATTATTATTCATAATTTTCGTAAACGATATAGTTAATATACCTGATTCCCCAGAATTAATAATATACGCCGACGACACCAATCTATCTTTTAAATCACGGGACCTGAATGAATTAGAATACAGTGTAAATCACTACCCTGTATCACTAGCTTGCTGGATGAATCAAAATAAATTGTAATTAAACGCTGAAAAAACAAAATACATTATATTCAGGTCACGAAATACACCCATCGAATAGAAAATAACCATTACTTATGCAGGAATAAAACTGCAGCAAGTGACAAACCAGAAGTTTCTTGGAGTGACGTTTAATAAAGAGTTAAGCTGGAACGCGCATATTAGCCAACTATGTGTAGGCTTATCAAAAAGCATTGGTATTATGTACAGAATTTCTAAACTGATTCCCCTATGGCTGAAACAACAGCTGTACAATTGCATTTTTTATTCTAAGCTGTGCTATGGAGCTCTGGTGTGGGGAACAACTACCAAATCGAACTACAAGAAACTTGTACTTCTACAAAAAAGGGTTCTCTGCATATACTGCAAACACCAAGTAAATTACGCAAATTTGAGGAGAGCACCTTTATTTCAAAGATATCATATGCTTCGGGCTGATCAAGTCTATTACATGAAAATATTGCAAATCATATACAGCAAAAAATTGTATGAGACCAACGAAGGAGCTAGACAACACACTTATCCTATCCGCCAAATCTTACGCCGTCCACAACGAACACGAACAAATTATTTAAACAAACTTTTACCCATCAAACAACTTGCATAATAAACAAATTAGAACGTAAGCTTAATTTTGATTGTACAGAAAAAGCATTTAAGGTACAAGTTAAAGAAGTGCTAATGCAGGAAAACATACATTTTGATGGATCCTAAAAATACTGATGTTAGCAACGGTAGTAGTCGGGCGATGGAAACCTTGTACTGCATGTATTTTATTAACTATAAAATTCAATGGTATGTATCACATGTCTCTAATAGTGTAGTCTGATTCTTTCCTTATAGTGATTGTTATTTAAGTATGTTATGTAGTAATTATGTTACAAGATTTGTACAGACAGTCAGATTCAATGTAACATGATATTTTTGGCAGCTATCTTTTCTCTGTTGCTTCTTTTCTTCATGAAGGTCTGATGCCGCGAAAGCTGTTCTTTTTAATTTTTGATGTACGAACTGTGTACAAGGGTGTTGGGTCCTCTGTCAGGCCATATGCATTTAGCCCCAACATCCTTTTGTTTCTTGTGTCTTGTACAAGAAAACAATAAAACAAATTTTGAAATTGAATTGAAAAAAAACACAGAATTCAGTTTGTTAATTGGCATTTTGTACTCAATATGAATTTTTCCATTACTTCTTATTACCTTGGGTCTCTTATTACCTTGGGCCATGCCGTGGCGGTGATGACAAAACTCTGAGAATGGGATCTTCATTTCGTCTTATTTCCTTCAGATAATTTTTGTCGACCTTGTTTGTGTTATGCGTTTCACACCTCTAGGCGTTTCTTGCATATGACCTCGTTGCATCCAGCTTTTATCGCTGCAATGACGTCATTTTTGACGCGTTTTATGCTTCCGACAAACACTCGTGTTAACCTCTCCAGCTATTCTCGCTCGCTAAAAATATAGCTGCGTATATTTCGTGCTATTTTGTTGGGCGTGAAAAACAACAGCTCCTCGGCACCGGTCGCCTTGACGCACGAATACGTCCGTCGGGCACACGCCGAACCGGACCCCTTCGCGACGTTTGCTCGGTCGACACCGTTTCACAGCCAGCTGCAAAGAGACGAGCGCATCGAAGGCTGAACCAGATCGAAGCGCCGGCCGCCAATGAAGCCGGGTATCACTGACGGCCGGAACTGCTCGTTTCGGGGTTGCACGCGACCATGCGACCTGCATGGGAGGCCTCGGCGAGATGATCGAATCGCAATCAATTCTGTACATAAAAGAAGCCTTCCACGAACTTCGTAGGAACAGAGGGCGCGGGGGTCGCGCTTGCGTCAACCTCGTTTGCACTTCCCGGCGTTTCTACTTAGCCTTCGGCGTGGCTCATGTGTGTCGCGGCTGTCGAGGTGCAGAAGCCGAAGAGAGGCACACCTGCTGCGATCTTGGAAGCACTTTCCTCGACCTTGACCAGGCCCTGACCTCCGCGTCTGACGCCGGTGTACACTGAACGGGCGCAGAGCTATTTCCTGATTGCTGTAACCTACCGCCGCAGAAGCGGGCGCCCCCGGTGCTCGTCGAAGCTACCGGTAGTGCTCACGCTTGTAAGAAACACCAACCCCTTACAGAACGAAATAAAGACACAAAAATTGGTCGGAGGCGAGTGTCTTAACGCCTTCTGAGTGTTCACATTAAGTAATGGCCGCGTTTCGGTGTGATTTCTATCCACAAGTCTGGAGACTTCGGTTTCGTATCCGCGTTACATGGAAGAGCAAGCTTGCAGGGTCGAAGGTCGTCCCATTGAGCGAAAAGAGACGATGAAGCTTTGGCCACATTCGGTCGCCGCCGGAGAAGCCGTATTCGTTAGCCGGATATGCGGGACGGCTTTTTCTTTGCCTCATTACGACATCCGCCAAATTGTATAATCATTATTATTGATGATAATGTTTCGTCACTGCGAATCAGACATCTTGTAAAAACGGGATTGGTGAGCCTGCATGCAGCCGTGCTTGAAAGTGGCTGAAACGAACCAGAGACGTTTTTTTGTATGTGTTCTTTGTGTGTGTGCTGGGATAGAAGAGTACTTGCACAATTTTAAGAAGCGCTGCTATAAGGGCAGCGTCTTCGTTTACCAACGGAAGCGATCGACTCTGATTGGCTGTCTATTCTTGGGCAATCTTTCGCTTGCTCATCCATTCGGTTCATTATGGCCACACAGAGGTGACGCGAAGTGCTGGCAACGAGCCCTGTTTGGATATCGCTCAACTGAGAGCCATATGGCGCAATCTTGTAGCGCCACGAAGAGGCCCTCCACGGTCTTCGCAATATTCATGCATATGAACCCTCAAAATTTTAAATGCGCCTTCACAGGTACCTCAATAAGGATGAACACTGCTCATACATCTGTGTGCGCATAGTCTCTCTCTCTCTTTTCTCTCTTTTCTCTCTCTCTCTTCTTTCTCTCTCTCTCACACACACACGCACACGCACGCACACACGCACACAGAAACTTGCACGCGCGTGAAGTCTCTTGCAAAGCCAATGTATTCTGTTTACATATTGCTTACATCTCGAATAGAATTGCGCTCACAGTCGGCTTCTTAGAAAGAATGTACAACGACACTGTACATGAATATGGACGCCCTTGATTTGCGAGTCCAGATCCATGTCTGCTGCTATCAGTGTGTTGGCTGTACTGCAGTTGCCGAATAAAAAGGTAAATTATTCACTCTATGTTTTAACTGCATCCATTTTTTTTTTCAAATACGGAAAACTTTAGGGGACCTGGCTGGCGCCATGCTATACCCCTTTCTTCTGGTTTGGCACCACAAAGTCGCAGCTGCCTTAATTTTGTCTTCGTCCCAACGTGGTGATGGGAACGGTAAAACGTTGCAACGGAAATAGACACGCGCAATTTCGTAGCTCAGAAACTACAGACTATTTGACGTGAGACACATGTATGAGCTCCAATGCCGTGAGCTGTTAAGCGAAGTTTTTTCTATTTTTCTTTATCGCAACCTGAATGGAAGCGTCGAATTCACCGACCCAACTATTTACACGAGTCTGCTATATCACTCTTCGTTCAGTTCTTAAAGACACAAAGCGGCCACGTTAAGAGCCCAGCGTGGCAGCACCGAAACCCATCGATAAAAAAAAAATAGTCTATTATTGAACGCCTAATGACCGAGCAGTGCGTAAATCATACATTGTTCTCTTCACGCGTAAGTCATGCTAAATGTGTGTGGTGCACCAAGATTTAAAATGTAGAGAATAGATTGCATTACCAAATAAGTCATCCAGAGTGTCCGACCGCGGCGAAGCGAATAGCGTGCTCGGCATCTGCTGTCGCGGACCGAGAGCTCGTGGGTCCGACTCTTACGGACGAAACTTTTTGTTTGCCATTTGATTGCGTACGTATTTTCAACGTAATTTCCGTGGCGGAAATACGTCACTTAAATCTTGGTGGACCACGCCATCAAACACTTTAGTGCTAAACAAAAAAAGGGGAGGGACACAAGCATACAACCAGTACACCGATGAACAAACTTTATTCGATTAGCAGAAATATCCCCCCCCCCCTTTTTTTTTTCAGACGATGGCCATAATCTTGTGGGCCCTGGTGGCGTTTTCGGCCTGCCGTATTTAGTGAGCTTCCAATTGCGAGTCGGACCTAATGAGCACGGCCTTCCATCAACTCCCATCTAGGAATTCGCCCCTCGTGGGGGGCCTGCGGGCATGTCCATATAGCATGTGGCGCAGGTCCGCCCTTATCACGAACTTTGCCCTTGTCTGAACCGAATGAAGTTCCGGCACGCAGTGGTTCCCGCTGTTTATATTTTTTTTCTGTGTGTTGTAACAACGCAAAACAGCACAAAGGTCAGATTTATCGAAAGGGTGTGATTATGTGCGTACGTAGTGGTCAACGCTTGAATATAGATTGCGTAATCATAGGCATACAAAATATAATTGTTGGGGTTTAACGTTCCCAAACCACCATATGTAATAGGTATACATATATAACGTTTATGATGCCGTTATGAAACGGTGACTACACTGCAAGCACTGTTGGCGAAACGCGCAGCGCGGCGCACACTGCAGACGACACGAGTGCTGACTCGTATGCATTTAAGTCACACGGTGTGTGCCATATAAACAGGAAAAATGAGGGAACGAGCCATTCAAAAATTTCGTTTCTTTTTGATTCAATACAATAGACGTTTGGCTGACACACGAAGCAAAACCTATGTGCATTTGATACGCCTCAACTATGTCTTGGCTCGCTTGATCCTTATTCATGGACAAAACAGCGGTTCCCTGATACAGGGGGGCTCGCACTGGCTTCTGCTGCAATATACAACTAAGTTAGAAGTCTTAGGATTTTTTACAGCAGCGTGGTATTCTCTGAAGCGGACATTCAAGCAACGACCAGTTTGCCTATAATGCACTATGCCACAAGATAGCGGTATTTCATAGACCATCGCCATGGAGCCCTGGACAAACTTTCGCGTGTGTTTAGTATGAAACAAGGTGATCGGCAAACGAACCTCTTGGTTCGTTTGCCAGATGGCATAACCTACTTAACCTGTTCCTCGCAGAGAATACATGTCGGGTAGGATGGGGTCAAATGAGACATGTGGCGAAACGTGACATTTTGTCTTTGCAGGCCTCTGTAGGTAATACAAAAACTATTTTGCTTCACTTTTCCAGCGATAAATGCTGCTACTTGAAAGTCTTTTCATGTGTGAAAATTTATGACTGCTCTCACCGTTCGTGCGGGAAAAATTACGCGGCTGCTGTCAGTGTGTTCATGATTCGTTCAAAAAGCGCGAAATTCGGCGAGGCTAATTTTTTGGATCCGTGTATGAAGCTACTCCTTCGTCAGTAAAGCAACGTAAATATTTATTTTGTTTCTTTAGACTGCAACCTATACGTAACGCCAAAAGTTCGTTATTTTGATGCCGTTGAGCTCTCCATCTAGAAAAATTGAAGCAACCTTGTTCACTTCACCAGACCTATTGTGCAAACGTGTTAATCTCGAAATCGTCATGTAGCAATCCGAGGGTATTCACCATCACTGTTGACAAGTTTTTTTTCCAGTTTTCGGTCAAGCTTACCTATAGAAACACATCACCTATAGCACGTGCGCTATCTGAGAACCAATGCACACGCTCTGCCTTTGAATCATCGCTTTTTTATCCCAAAAGAGATTGCACGTAAAGCAAGAGCTCAAGGAAATAATCCACTGACACACCACTTACATTCCTTAATTTTAACTCGTGATTATCGGCGATATGTTCTTCGACACATGTCATCAGCTGCTCTTGCGGAGAAGTATAATACAGGTTGGTAACATCGATGTCAAAGACGATGCAACATCGAAGCCTGTGCTCACATATCCGCCCGCCTCATCCAAATTCTTACCCTTGAACGAGTACTCTACGTGAAGCCCTTCGAGGTGTTCCTGCCAAAACCCCGAAACAACATGTATCTTTCCGGGACGATTATGCGAAAACAAAGTTCAGGCTTGTGGATTTATTGTTCTGCTGCTGTTTTGTTCAAGAATAAGGATCAAACAAACGGAAAGAATGCTGAGGCATACCACATGCACATGGAATCTGCTTCTTTTGTTAGGCAAAACGTATAGAATAGCGCACTGCTTCAGAAGGGGAAAAAAAAAAAAAGACTTGTTCTGTTCAGTTTTTTTTCTTTTTTACCAGGATACACAGCATGTAACTTAAAAGTGTGCTGTGTTAAATCAGCAGTTTCAAGCACTGGCGTGGCTCTATACCATGCTTGACTGTCCCGAAAACTGCACGTGTACGGCCGTAAGTGCGATTTTCGAGAGCAACATTGTGGGCAAGTCAGTTGATCAGGCTCAGTTGTCTTCTTTCCTTCTTTTCTTTCTTCCTTTCTTTCTTCCTTTCTTTTTTTCTTTCTTTCTTTCTTTCTTTCCTTCTTTCCTGCTTTCCTTCTTTGCTTCCTACCTTCCTTTCATCCTTCCTTCCTTCTTTCTTTCTTTCTTTGATGGTGTGTAGACTGACTCACTCACTCGCTCAATTTGTTATCTTTCTCTGCTTACATTACATTCGCTGATCGATGTATGTATTAGCCAGCGATTCCACCATCCCGCTTAAAGAAATGACCTCTTGCTGCCCGTGCGACCTCGTCTTACTGAACTCGAACTGGACGGTGCCGTGAGCGAAGACAGCTTTCCAGCTTTACGTCTTTCTAGCGGGCCTTCGCAAGACCGGCCCACGTTGGGTGGCCGTTTTTCGAGCAGGTAGTCATTGCAGGTCGGGATTAAGGCTGCAGACAGGCTGCAGCTTCGCTGATTCATTTGCATAGTTCGTAACTGCAAATGTTTATTTTTACGGCCGCGACCGGTTCGGTGGGGATGGCTTGTGGCGGCGTCCTCTACCTGACGTGGTCGTTACTTGAAAAAAAAAAGTCCATGGGGGCACTTGACCACAGGAGACACACTGCTGAGTAATCTAATACCCACCACTTTCTCATTCGTGTAACGACGAGTCTTTTTATTTCAATTGGAAGCGCATAGGCCGTAGGCAAGCTGCAGTGAACCCGACACTCCGTCCCTGCCCACGAACACTGAAGCTGTTTAAGCTCACCGTAATTTGTCTGCCGGAAACAGAAATTATTATGACCAGGAAACGCTCTCCACATCATCTTCAGCTTCGCTGCATGTGCGTCAATTTCTCCAGCCTATCATGACCCTGGTGGGTGAAAAAGAGGAATTTTTCACCAAAAAAAAAAAAAAGATTCAGGAGGCTGGATTTGAACCTACGTACCCTCGAACTGAAGAAGAGCGCAGCATAGATTTTCATAGTGTAGTGAAGCAAGGGCATGGGAAAGG